>CM069444.1:30604748-30892330 GCA_035610835.1 Ophiura sarsii | reverse complement strand
CTATAATATGACATCGATCCATTGACTACGGAAAAATCAATGTATTTTCACAGTGGCGTTGCCATCCACAATTAACGTCACTAACCTTAGCTGTACACAAAATTCCTTTTTAGTTTGCGTCTAATGTATTTTGTATAGGCCAATGTTAAAATGTTGCAATAAACAACATTAAAAGTCCGCAATCTAGCTGAAATAATTATCGTATATAATATACATATATATACAATTTATTTGAGACCATACATATATTTTTAAGACCTTTTGATAGAAAGATATGTGTAGGGGTTCGTCATAGTATTTTCATATTTTAATCACACTCCTTCCTAATCTCAAAATTGAATCATCACGATAAATAAAAACGACACTACTATTAAATGTTCGTCTTGATATAAAAACATCGTTTATTTATTTAACTAATATCAATCCTAATGATTCAAATGAATACTCGATATAATAATAATACAAGGCAGTCAAATTAATTCATGACATAACAATGTTCAAAAGGGTAAATTATATAAATTATATAATATTATAAATTATATTGCACAGATAAATGAGAGTGTGTGAGTCACCTCAATCATTATTTCATTATACTGTAAAGCTTCAAGTGAAACTTGTAATATTGCATTAGTTACAAGATCCAAATTGGGACAATATTGATCACCTGAATATTGCCCACTCTTAACATGCTTAATCATGCTTTGCTTTCTGCTGCTCCTCAAGTCACCTGTTTGTTTTATTCCCTGTAATTTTTTGATGTATTTTAATGTAGTTTTAATGCATTTTGTCTACCCTGCTTTGGCCCATGTTGATGGTCTCCATTGTCATGCTGGTCATGTCCTGGGTTTTATGTATGCTTTTTAACCATGTTTGTTAATAAAGTAATTGAATAAATAAAAACATACTACACAATGATTGATTATTAATATCAATAATTCAAAAATCATATTTCAAACTTATACCGTATTTTGAGTGACTTCTTCAAGATTCAGTAAATATTCTATAATTATTGTACAAACGATCAACCTCGATTTGAATGAAATAAAATACCCCTACTAATTCAGTCGTGATCATTATTTTACATTGAAGCATTTTAAGGGCGGTATTTCGCGATACAATTGTTTGCTTTTTTGATATTGGCTGCGTAACATAACATGAAGAGGACGATGCCTTTTTCAAATATTTTAATTTCATGGTTATAGATGGGGGCGTGGGTCACACAAAACCTGGTCTCTAAGATGCTCATTGGACTATAAATATATTACCAACATATCGGGCATTGTAAATGCTTTAACAAACAATTTATGGAAGATATAAAAACACCAATATTGAAGAATTTCATAAAAAAATATGAACGAGGCGACGAGAAACTACTTTATTTTATTATTATGATTAATTGGCCTTTTAACACTTTTCACGAGGTATGTTTGTACTTATTTCCATGCATTTCACATGATGATTCCAAATATGGTTATGAAATTTAACAATGTTGACATTTTTAAACAGATTGAGACATTTTGGAATGTCGTCTGCAGACGCCTGCCGCGTGGAAAGTGTTTATAAGGCAAATTAATAATAAAATAAAGTAGTTTCTCAAATGCATATAAATTTGAAGATGTAGGCCTTAAAATACCTACTTCTCTATCCATTTATATGCATTTTTCCTATACTAATCTTTAAACATTAATATTATTGCATACTTAATATAGTCCCTAAAATATAAACAAATTCTTGTTATTTATGCCCTCGTTCTTCTCATAAACGATTTATTTGTGTGATTTTTATAAAAAACAAAAATGACTTGCTAGTCCGTATGATTGAACTTACAATGCAATATTACTAATAATTGCTTGCATTATACTGGCCTCAATCCTAGATAGATATGATATATGTATTCGATTTACCTCTTTAGTTCGTCTTGATCAACCGTTGAGTATATTAATAGGCCTACACCGGCGCCAGTAGTACCATAGAAGACGGTCTGCGTCGTGTCCTTTTAAGAGATGTGCACGTTAGTCTCATGATCACCCTGTACCAGTATGATCATTGTATCATTGTGATATTCATTGTGATATCTATTGTGATATCAATGTACCCATTTAATAACAGCTGGTACAGGTAGTATTCTGATACAGTAGTAATCTTATTTTCTGTAGCTTTTCTCTTTCACGAATAACTAATCGGCAGATTAGGAGGGAGTGTGATTAAATGAAATACGAGGAAGAACCTCTCCACATATCTTTTTATCTAAAGGTCTTAAAAATATATGAATAGTCTCAAATAAATTGTATATATGTATATTATGCACGATAATTATTTCAGCTAGATTTTGGACTTTTAATGTTGTTTATTGAAACATTTTAACATTGGCCTATACAAAATACATTAGACGCAAACTAAAAAGGAATTTTGTGTACAGCTAAGGTTAGTGACGTTAATTGTGGATGGCAACGCCACTGTGAAAATACATTGATTTTTCCGTAGTCAATGGATCGATGTCATATTATAGCAATGTACTATATTCAGCGAATTTATTTTTAAAAATAACCTGCTTAGAATGATCATTTCTTGGAAAATATGACACTACAACAAATCTCACACCCCTAGCGATTCCTGATAATAATTATAACATTCATTGAACTTGTTTTGGTTACGTTTACATCGTGAGCAAGAGGGGGTGCCACGCTTAAGTACAGTGTCTATGGGAGCCGCCGCCCGACTAACACTTTGTGGTTAAGATTGGATACTGGTTCCTTATTTTATGAAGAAAAATTACTCTAAAATTGTCTTGTTTTCTTTGTTTTTCCATGTCTTAAAATGTAGTTGACCCTGTTGCCGCAGCAGTGCATGTAGTATTTGAATACTATTGCTGTTGTACAAGTGGAAACATTTGTGCACTTAATCTATGCACCATAGGTTTGAAACATGAAATTAAAATATAAATTTTCCTTTTTGAAGACATGAAATTAATATATAAATTTTCCTTTTTGAAGACAACTGATTTGTTATGATGTGATGGGTAACAATTGTATAATACAATACAAAATTGAGTCTCAAAAACCATGAACTGAGTCTTGCAAATTAAAAATGAGTCTCGTAAACCAAAAACTGAGGCTTAAAAATTAAACACCAAATCTCAAAAACCAAAAACTAAGTCTCAAAAACCAAAAACCAAGTCTACATGTAGGAAACTTATAACTGAGTCTTAAAATTTAAAAACCAGGTCTTGAAAATAAAAAAGCAAGCCTCAAAAACCAAAAACATAGTCTAGAAAATTAAAATTAATATGTGTATAGTGGCGAGTGTGCTGTCACGGTTAAGTGTCAATAACGCAGTGATGTCACTGTCAAGTGTCAAAGATGCAGTAATGTCAAGTGTCGAAGATGCAGTGATGTCACTGTCAAGTGTCAAAGACCCAGTGATGTCACTGTCAAGTGTCAAAGATGCGGTGATGTTACTGTCAAGTGTCATAGACGCAGTGATGTCACTGTCAAGTGTCAAAGATGCAGCGATGTCACTGTCAAGTGTCAAAGACGCAGTGATGTCACTGTCAAGTGTCAAAGATGCAGTGATGTCACTGTGTCAAGTGTCAATGACGCAGTGATGTCACTGTCAAGTGTCAAAGATGCAGTAATGTCAAGTGTCGAAGATGCAGTGATGTCACTGTCAAGTGTCAAAGATGCAGTGATGTCACTGTCAAGTGTCAAAGATGCAGTGATGTCACTGTCAAGTGTCAAAGATGCAGTGATGTCACTGTGTCAAGTGTCAATGATGCAGTGATGTCACTGTCAAGTGTCAAAGATGCAGTAATGTCAAGTGTCGAAGATGCAGTGATGTCACTGTCAAGTGTCAAAGATGCAGTGATGTCACTGTCAAGTGTCAAAGATGCAGTGATGTCACTGTCAAGTGTCAAAGATGCAGTGATGTCACTGTCAAGTATCAAAGATGCAGGTGTTTTTTTGTACTTTCAGCCATTTCGCTTGTTTTTGAAATTCCCGATTTGAAAGATCATTACATAGACTTTTTATACACAAAATAAATATGTTTGCGTGTTTTTATTTTCACGGTAGCTGCTTGGAGCACCATAAGTGCAAAACTAAATGTAGCGCAGACATTTCCACGTTTGCAGTAGACTATAGTGAGGTATGCCACTAAACCCTTGAAATAGAAACGAGGGAAATGTATCTGTCCGCAACATTGACCATACCACCAGCAGCATATGTTGCCGTCGGGCAATTTATATAAAGCCAGAGATGGAATCTGGCCAAGCTGGCTAAACATATCAAACATTGAATTGTCCACATAACCAAAGTCACATAAAGGTGAATGAACAAGGCCTACTGTGGGATAGTTGACTTTAGAAGTAGTTATAGGGTTTCTCTTTTTAAGTCATCTTTAAAACTGGGCGCTCCTGATGATTTAAGTAATAGGGTCAGGGTGTTTGTAAAGGATTTACTTTGGAGCAAATTGCTTTCAAAGCTATATATATTGGTTATTAAAATGTTTTAACATTTTAACATTTTTTATCCCTATAGTTCAAATCACAATGCCTTGCACCATTTCAAAATGTCGTCGCTGTTCTGACATAGGGCCTACCGGCACATCACAACAGAAAGTAAAGTGATGTGCCGGTATGTCAGAACAGCGACGATGTATGTGCATGAGTAAATAATTTCATCTTTAACTCCACACATTATAAATGATGGTCAGTGAAAAAATGTCACTGACCATCCAGGATTTGAACCTGGCGCACAGTGGACAATACATAGAATCTAGCGATCCTCTGGATCGCTAGACCAGCGCTCTACCAACTGAGCTAATGAGTCAGATGGGGGAAGAATGGCGATAATATTATCTATAGGCCCTTTAGTTCAATCCTATGTATGTGTGCATGCCCGCCAAAATATAACGCAAGTGAATAGCGCGGCGGCGATGCAGTATGCATTGATCATCTCGTGCACGTCATGATCATGATGTATGTCATGGCCTAGGGATTCTGAATCTTACTATACAGGGCATGTCAAAAAATGTGTCCCATGGGGTAAAAAATAATTAAAAATACTTCCCATATTTTTTGTATTCAAAACAATAGTCTGTCGGTAAGCTTAAGGAACTCCAAATGCATTTCCAGAGAGGGATGGACATACCAAAAATCATGTAAGAATTTTTGATCTTCTTACCCATATATTTGTACACCTAATGAAAAAAGTAAAAGACTGGATGCTTTGATGTTGGCTAATTCAAAATCAACAATAGGTACCAAAAATCTGAGATATACATTAAATTAACAAATTTCTTCTCTGTAGTTTGATTCCTCATTTATAAAAATCGAACAGATATTAAGTTATGATGATTTTAATATCCACGCCTAACAACAACAAAGTTGCACTAGAAATGGTTTTCTATTGGATATCATTGATTTGTATTGTCCACTGTGCGCTATCTGAACCAGTTATAATGTTAGAAAGTATTGTTCGAACAGTTTATGTATGTGTAATGTAAAGTGTTCCCCTTTCCCCCCTGATCAATGTTGAATCCCACAATTTGCCTATGCCATCAGCACAGGACCTCGCAACATTGATCGGTGGGGAAGGAGGGATGAGGAAGGGGATACTTCGGACTACCAGAAACAAGTTTCTATTTTCATGTGACTCAAATATGGTGCATGTTATGGTAGAAACAGCATGGCAATTAGGGTCAGTTTTCAAACACATTTTTTCTATGATTGTAGGTATCTGGATGAATGGGTAACAGGCATGGCAGGGAGTCTTTACACACATTTTCACTGCGTAATCACACACAAAGCAATGATATCCCATAGAATCCCAATTTTAGTGCAACTTTGTTTTTGTTATTTACGGTAATTTAAACCACCGTAACTTCAAAACTATCCACTCGATATTTATGAATGAGGTATACGGTAAAAGTCCGGAGAAGACATTTGCTCATTTAATCAGATTTTTTTTAGCGCAGTGTATATAAATTTAAACGTTGACCCTTAGTGAGTTCCGATATTCATATGCGTTTTCACTCCAGTAAGCCCATTGTTCGCTCAACCAATGGCAGTGCATTTCATTTCACTCCGTGAAACCGTGGAGAGAGGCAAGCCATCCTTTGCAGCAACGCTAGGAAATTAAAAATTTGAAGAATATAAAATTAAATTTAAAATTTGTTTTTAACGCAACGTTTTTCATCGCATCTGTGGTCATCAACCAATATTATAATGGGTAGAACATGCGGAACGAAGCGTCCAGCTCCTAGCTCTTTGTCCAGTAGTGCAAGACAATATCCCGCTCATGAAACAAGAGCGCAGAGACGGGCCATGTCAAATTTGTCGAGCAGAGTGGAAGGTGAAGAAGGCGCAAATACATCGAATCCAGGTAGTAGTCAAGATTTGAATGACCCCACCGCCATTGCCCCAAACTCGGCCAATCCTGATCGGCGGCTAGTGGCATTCAACCCGGTTCTTCCCGGCAGGTTTCGAGCGCCAGTTCGGTAGCAAATTCGTCAGGTTCAGCTACCAATTCTACCAACCAAGCTGTTGTTAGGGACCGTAATCCTGTATATTCGGTTTTCGGAGCTCTAAATTTCCGCCAAAATCTAAGTAGCCTTCCAAATCCGTCTTCCGGGAGGGCCTCGGGTATCTCAGATTTTTGGTACCGATTATTGATTTTGTATTAGCCAACATCAAGGTACCTGGTCTGAAACTTTTTTTGTTAGGTTTATGTTTTCAACATTTTAGTCAATCCCTGGATGGACCAACTTAAGGATGTTGGGCCCCATTTCTGCTCAGAAAATAAAACTGACTTCCTATGTGTTCTTCAATAAATTTGAACAACCTCTTTAGGCAAGACTGGCTCAAATTTTTTCAAAGTTGATAATCTTTCTTTACTAAAAAAATTGTTTTGGAAATGTTAACAAATTTGTTTTGGTTTTTGATAATTCACCAAAATTGTCACAAGATTTTTGAAAAACAACACACAAAAAGATACGTCTGACCGAACGACTCGTTCATTTATCTGAGAGGTCAGACAAAAACGTTGAACAGAACAGGGCCTTCTCTCCTGTCATCAATGGCTGTTAAGCATGTCTGCAGGAGACTTGTATCTCTGAACGGCCGCCGCATGAGTAAAGCCGTCTGTTGTCTTACCACTCAGCGCAGCAGGGGTCTGCAGATGACAGGACCAAAATGTCACAATATTTTTTTCAAACATTTCAAAATTATTTAATTTCATCACCATATTTGGAATCACCATGAGAAATGCATTGAAATAAGTACAAACATGTCTGGTATTGGTTCAGTAATTTTTGAGATAGACTTTGAAAGTTGGGAAAGGTTCCTGACAAATCTGTTTTGAATATGGTAACATAATAGCCGCGTGGAAATTGTTAATGTAAAAAAATACTATGCCGCCTGGAACAGATACTTTCAATCATTGGCTAAATTTATTTTAGGGCTTGAAGAAAAAATAGAGTGTTTCTTGTTCAGCCTGTTATATGTATCCAAGAAGGAAAAATATGGATTTGTTCATTTCTTCATGTATTTTTTAAATTATTATGTTTTTGGTGCAAAATCACCACTATTAGTGGTACAGTGCAACACTCCACATTTGCCATTATCATAACTTCCAAATGCAGTAATTGGTGGAGACCTGAAAAATGAGGCATAAATGGAAGCTTTCATGGCACATAAAGCATTACACATGAAAGAAGATAGTCAAGAGTTGCCAGAGGATGGATTTCTAGTTTAAAATAATATCAAAAATAGACTTTTTTGACTCAACATTAGTTGTCGAAACCTGTATGGAAAATAAGTAAGTTTCCTACTTGGGATTTTCTAACGAAAATTTAAATCATGTTCTTCTGAATTTCTGATGAAACTATTCCATGATTGTTGTAAAGTCTACTTTTATTTGTGTGCAATACATTTACTTTTACTGAAAATTTGAAGAATCCATAGACCTTTCAGAACGGCCATCAAGATTTAGTTTTTGCCCCACAGTCAACAACATATCAAGATGAAAATTAAAAAAATCCTCTTGTACACGTTGAAATGATCGGGCAAAAATAACTTTTTGATTATTTCAACTTAAAACAGTATGCAAATTAGATGCAAATATGCTATACAATTTTGTAAAAGTCCCAAGTTGATTGGATCATCCAATTTTAAATGATGGCCTATGAAAATATGCATTTTGGAGTTGTTATGGCCTGTTGCACTGTACACTTGTACCATAAAGAGGAGAGAGGCCTAATTAATATTATTTTGATTTGGTGTTTCAGAGAGTGTCTGCAAGCTTGTAAAAATGTTCATTTACACACAAAAACAGGTTGGGGGAGGATGGTACACATAATAAGGTATACAAGTATGTGCCGCTCTAATGGGTTGCTTTGTTGCAAAAGTTCCCTAAGGCAAGGACCCCCCTCTGTTTTACGGGCCCGACCTACCTACATTTTGCGTTGGGTTTTTTTGATTTTTTTTGTTCTCAAATATTTTTCTCTCATGTAAAACAGCAGGTTTTTGGTCGCAAATCTGTCGAATTTTTTTTCTCACACATTTTTTAAAAAATCCTGATTTTTGCAGATTTTGGTGACAGGTTTAAAAAATAAAATTAAAAAAATAAATATAAAAAAAGCCGGCCCACCAGACCCTACTTAACAGGTCCGTCCGCCCGTAAAACAGGGGGGGGGGGGGGTCGGCGTCTAAACATGGAGTATGATTAATGACGAAAAACCCTAAACATGGGCTCCAAATTGTGACAAAAACCCAAACATGCATCCCAAATAGAGAGAAAAACACCTTTAAGGAAGTTTTTGATTTGATTTTTTGAATTTTGTGAGTGCTGTAATTATTGAACTATTAATCAAATGCATATAAAAGTATACATTTTTGGAAAAGAAATGAATCCAAATTTTGTGTCAATTTTGATCAACAATTTTGATTTTTTTTTTGTGGAGAAAATCACAAAATTCACTTGCCAAAATTCAAGTGCCAAACGTGAAAAAATGCATTTTATATTTTTTTGACACTTTTTAGTCAACATTTCAAAAAATATTACATTAGGTTAAAGGGGCATTGAGAGATATGTATGGGAGTGCGCCCTCAATTATCCTGGAAATCATTTTTTTTGCATCAAAGTAATACATAGGCATATACTAACTACCATCTGAAACAGTTTACCAACATTCGCCGTTTATCATATAAAATTTCATGATTTTCCTAGTTTCGATATAATCATATCGAAACTCAGGTGCTGAATTCGGAAGTAATGCATCGTTTTACTTGATACATAGGGTGCTAGACGATAGTTGGCACTGACCACATAGCATGATATTCCATTAATCTGGTTTCTGTTTCTGGAGCCGAATTCCTCTACCACAATCCCTCTTCAATTGGTGGCTATGTGTCATGTATTGTACAGTTAGAGTGAACCGTGCCAATGGGAATGATGTTATTGACAGTTTAGCAATGCGGTCTGCATGTCAGAGACAGTCTGAATGTGTCAGCGGGCTGACTCGTCTGTCATAATGTTTGAACATACTTTGTGTAATGTTTTATCGGTTACACCGCACCCTACATACTTTGAAATTCTACGGCATACTGCGGCTTGTATATATAATGTCGTATATCAACCGCAGGGCGACCACAGCAACATTTTCAAAGTTGAAGGTGGGGGCATTGGAGGGCAAGTCCGCCATTGGGGGGGGGGGGGGATTATTGATTTTCTCATCACTTTATGCACAGGCTTATGGTGGATTAGCAGCTATCAATATGTTGAAGGGCCATCATAAGATCCACCCCTAAGGTGACAAAAAAAACCACCCTGTTTTGGGGGAAATTTCAGCGTTTTTTGTTGTTGAAAAAGGTCGGAATTTGTTTGAATTTTTTGGAAAAAATCTCGAACTTTTTTGGACGTTTTGGATTTTTGTGTGGGAATTTCGAGAATTGTTGAAATTTTCCCCCTCAACTCCCAATTTTTGGGGTAAAAAAAGCCAAAAAAGCCCAGAAAATGCCCGACCGACCCTACCTGAGAGGTCCGTTTGCCTGTTGTGGCCGAGATTAGTTTTAGAACCTGCTGGCATCATAACCCTAATCCCTCAAGGCATTTTTTTTTGAACAGTTACCTGTGTGGGAGTTCCGTCTCTGCCTATATGGGAGCCAAGGAGTCGGCTTCGAAAATTTTAAGATTTTTGTCCACATATTACTGAAACACCTAGGCCTGCTACAATTCTGGACAAAAGTCTTTGAACGCTTACTGTAAAACACTATAGTTTTGCGGCTACTTTATTTCACAAATTTTAGCGGGGATTTCATTTTGGAAATGTTACTGTATTTTTCTATGCAAATTGTGTAAAGCCACATGCCTCGCAAGATGCACATAATTAATTCCCTCACAAAATTGAGTGGTTTTACAGTACTTGTGAACAATGGAAAACTAGCACCCCTCCCCCGGGCCCTCCCCGCCCCTCAAACCCCACCTGGGTCCAAAAACTGTAGAGCTTATAACTTTAAAAGGAGGAAACATAACTGCTTTGAATTTAGTGACATGAAAGAAAAAAAGATGCAACGACGCATGGGTGGTGTATTGCTAAAATCGGGACAAACAGGTTTTGACCACACTCTATTCAAATCTGTGTATTTCCAAAAGTTGACATCAGATTGGTCTCACAATTTCACCAATTAAAGTCAGGTATATTTACTATTATATCCCTTAATATGAAGCAGCTCTATTTCTATTCGCTTATAAATAAGGCTCTCCAGTTTTTGGACCCAGTTTTTTGGGACACTCTGTATAATTGCACACACATGCATTATAGAGTAATACATCATAGTCCATGATTGATGACTCTTTTCCCACAGAAGGGTCATAGGTCAAATCATCTATTCATCACTTATAACAAGACAAGCCCACCGGCTGTAGATGACCTACCCCCTTAAAAATAATCTAGTTACATACATTCCTGGCTATTTTAGCAAGTAAAAGGTTAAAGATTAACAAGACAAGCTGGTTGGCAGGAGTTTGCCACTGACTGGAAAACAGTAAATTTTGTTCATCAAACAATCAGCCTGTAAGTAGCACCCGCCATAGCGAGTAACTTTTGCGTGTGGAATTTCGGTGTTACCTTCATGTAAGGGAGGCAGAGTTAGTCTAGGGTAAAGACTTCATTGAGTGATTATTGAATGAAAATAAAGCTTATTTATAATCCCAGAATGAAGTTTTCACACTAGACTAGTTTCGTGATTCCCTTACATGGAGGTAAGAACCGGAATTTCTGTCGGGCAGGTATTTTTTTGAGTTACCTGTGTGACTGGCTGGTTCCAGACCTGATTATCCCATACCTCCTCACCCCCTCATCTATACCCCCCCCCCCCAATTTGTTTTATCCACCCCCCCCCCCCCCCCCCCCAAACAAATATGTAAAATGAAAATAGTTACATGACTGAGTGTATAGCAGGGGAAAGGTCAAAACAATAATATTTGTACACATGCACATCAGAGTAATTATACATCATGGGTGATGAGTGATGGGTCTTTCCCGCCAAAGGGTCAAGGGTCACATAATCCACTAGTTGTAACAAGACAAGCCTGCTGGCTGGATGTGGTCCATCTGTGATGCTCAAACACATGATGCCAGGAGTCGAGGAAACAGTCAGGGATGTTACTGGAAGATAAGCTTGTTTTAAGGGGACACCTCCCGTGGGAGGGTACAGACGCCGCTCTAATGAGTGGGTTTTTTTGCCAAGATTCCCTAAACATGGTATATGATTTCTGCTGGAAACCCTAAACACAGGTCCCACATGGCAAAAAAAACACAGTCTGCCGGCTATCCAACTAAGCTAAGGGGGCAAGCTTGCAAACTTTTTGCTGCGCATATGATAGCCTGCATGGGCGTGGTCGTAGATTAGACTGGGGAATGTGGTAGAGTAGTACTTGTTAGCATTTAGGGCTGTAAAGGTTTTAATAAATGAGACAACACAATAGCGTGTTTGGTACTTAACATGATTGCAGGGTGTAAATAGTGTCAACTTGATTGTTATGCATATGTTTGATGGACATTAGGGTGCTTTATGTGTTTATATATATTGAGACAGCTATATTGATTAATTTATGATAGATGACAAATTATAAGATTTCTTTTAATTCTTTTGTATTAACAATACTGCAATTAAAGACCTGTGGGGCGGCTCGATTCCCCGACTTTCCCCAGACCTGACCGATATTGGGTCGGGTCACATTGTTTATAATATTTTCGGGCCAGGTTATGATTGTTCGGGTCAGTTCATGGTATGATAGTTCGGGTCAGGTTGGGTCGAGGTATGTTTGGTCGGTGCAGAAATAATTATTTTCATGGATTTCTGGGTTTAAACTGGGAATGTTGACACCCTACCGTGTTCTTGATTCTCTCTGCTTGAATCAATGAGAACACATAAATCACTCGGTCTGGGACGAACAGTATTTTTGGGGTTGATGGTAGGTCGCACCGGTCCAGTCTGGGGTGATAATCATTGGTCCAGAGCGAATATTAACGGGATCTGGGCCAAAAATATATTGCCGTCCGGGTCAGGACAGATCGGGGGAAATTATACAGGGTTCTACGGGGTCAGGGTGCAAAAAATGTTGCCCAGCAGAGCAGGTCTTTAACTGCAATACCACAAACCTGGCTACATTATAACCATGGATTCCGTGGAACACCTTAGATTTCATACATTTTTGTAAATATGGTTTAATTCTGGTTTGTAATTGTGTATTGCTGTGGCAAATTCACCAATTAATAAATTGACACTTTTCAATAAGGAAGTATTTTTACTGTTTTTCGAAAATGAGACTTTAAACATTTTGATCACCCTGTATAGTGCAGTGGCAGATTTATGACGGACGTCAGATGATCTTTTGTTTTGACCCAATTTATTAAAATCAATATTGAAATCAATCTTGCCTCGTAAAACTAGTTCTGTAAATGTCATGGAATGAAGTTTCATGCAAGTAGAGTTCTTATGTGGGGCATCAAGCTATAAAAGCAATCAGACCTTCTGCATACCTGCCAACATTGAAAGTCCAGAAATCTGAACATGTGCTTGGCGGTCACCCATAACTGGTGTGGTCCAAGTCGTTATGTACACGAAACTGACAAATGATCTAAAAACACAAAATGTTAAGAAAAAAAGTTAATAGATATAAATATTGTGTCAATTATTTTTCATTCTGATAAAATTCCAGACGGGGAGGGGACCGAGTCGTCTTTTATTTATTTTATTTTTTCTTCAGGTTTTTTATATTTTTCCTTCCCAAAAGGATCCATTGTACAAAAGAATCCATATTCTCTGTCAGAAACGTCTGATTTTTAAAATTCAAAATTCCTAAGAAAGCTAAATATATAAGGCAAAAAAAAAAAGTTGACTTGCCCTTTCCGACCGACCCGAATTTTTCGGAAATCTAGGGTCGCCATTTAAAAAAAAAATTAAAAAAATTAAAAAAAAAGGACTCTGGGCTTGAAAGGGCAAGTCAACTTTGTTGTTGTTGCCTAATATGCACATGTTTGGAATCATAAGAACTTTGACCAATAACAGTGGGATTCATAGCTAAATAAATGCACATTTCCCGGTATAAATCATTCTGGGACACCCTGTAAATTGGCAAAAAGCATTCCCTACATATCCTATAAGCCAGGCATCCTCAAATGAAGTTACCCAGGTAACTCTTACACTGTCCACTACGCCCCAGCTATCTGGAACGGAGACATATAGAGCATATGACTATTGCACACAAATGATTGCGTGATCCTACTCGGGACTGCAACCATATATTGCAAATCTCACTCCAAGCGATTGTGGACCAGAGACATAGCGCATATGTCTATTGCACACAGACAATTGTGCGGTCCTGTTCAGGACTGCAGCCATACATTGCAACCCTCACTCAATGTATGTATGTCTGCCATTCCATAGCTATCTTGACCTCAGACATAGGGCATGTCTATTACAAACTGAAAATTGTGCAATCCTTGATAATTCCAGATGTTAGATGTACCAGAAGAGATCCAACTTTAAAGTTCCTCTATAGTTTGATCAGCTCCAAATTGGCGACTTCTTCTTACAGTAGCGAATGAATACTGAAGGGCGCGGATCCGCGTGAAGGCAACAAGCGTACTGTGCACCACATGCGTGTCGCTTGGATACGTTTGGATTACTTTTGTGCGCGAAGAGATTAAAATGGAATATTTCTCGCCAATTTGGAACTGATCAAATTATAGTCATATTATCAGCAACTGATACTTGATGACTGAATCCTTATCGTCCTCACTATTTACACACGACCCCAGTGACTGAGAGGGGTGCTCAGTCACATCACACTGCGCCGGTGCTTTCATGCCGCTTTAAATATCGTGTCACGCGACAGGGCGCTTGAAATACCTCCAATGGTGCGGCATGATGATTATACGATGCTCTGTAGTTTGAATTGAATCAATATGCATGCTCAGTCTTTGGGGAATTCCACAATGAGGCCATACACTTTTTGCTATGTTTTCTCCCAGTCCCTCAATTTGGTCCGCCATTTTTAAAGATGGCGGCCATATAGAGGGACATGGAGACCTAGTTTAAACTGACACACCGACAGAGCCTATCAGTCTGCAACCTAGGTATATAGTAACTTATCATTGACTGCAAATAAGAGCTTTTGGTTTCTATGAAAAGTGAAGACTTAGCTAATTCCAGTGCCATTAGTCCTATTATGTAGTATAGTTTGGAGATCCCTCTTTGGTGGGGTCACATTATATGCTAAGTACAAAAACTTGGTTGAAAATTTGTTTTGTGATACATATTGATATTGGATTAGCTTTAACTTTCATTGAACTCATTTTAAATCGTGTATGGTCAAATTGTAATAATCTGTGTACTGTTTTTGTTCTTTTTATCCAGGATGGTTCCTATCTGGCAGAACTCCTCTTAGACAAAGGCTACATGGTAAGTATCTCTTCTGCAATACTGCAACAATCAATGGTTGTGATATTGTGGATACAATATGCAACCCTTTAGCTACTACAAGGGTGTATGTGTGTAAGAGATTTGTGTTATTCTTTCATCAACGTTGAAACTGAAAGATTATTATTTATTATATAGCCTACTGTACAGTTTTTTATTTTTTAAATATTTTTGTTGTTTTTTACGGTTTTTATGTCACATTATATAGGTCTTGCAAATTTCTGCAGACGACATTCCAAAATTTCACAAAATGTTTCAAAAATGTCAAAATTATTGAATGTCATCACCATATTTGGAATCACCATGAGAAATGCATTAAAATAATTACAAACATGCCTAGTATTGGTTCAGTAATTCTTGAGATAGACCTTGAAAGTTGGGAAAGGTTTCTTAAAAATATGTTTTGTATATTGGTAACAAAATAGCCATGTGGAAAGTGTTTAAGTAACGTATCAAACTGCTCTCATACTGATTTTCTAGTGAGGAGAGTATAGGTGATAAAGAAAATATATACTAAAGTTAGCGGAGAAAAATGTGCTGATATTTACTGAAGAAAGAAAGAACCTATGTCCGAATGACAGGCAAGAAAATCTACTGCTATCTATTGAAGGTAGCTCACAAAATGAATGAAATCATCTGCTATCTTTTGAAAATAATTTAGAAATATAATTGAATTTATATGCTATCTACTGAAGATAGCTCAGAAAAAGAGATAAACTATTTTTTAAGATAGCTTAGAAAAATAACAATTACGACTGCTATAAATACAGAAGATAACTTAGACAAAGAAGATATTAAAACCTATCCAGTGGGGATCTGTGAGAAAGATTTTTTCTTTACTACTATCTACTAGAGATAACCAAGATAAAAGACTGCTATCTACTGCAAATAACTCAGAAAAAAAGAATCCTGTTTTTTTTAGGAAAGACAGCCAGGAAAATCCAATACTGCTATCTACTGTGAAGGTAGCTCAGAAAATGGATGAACTCATCCGCTATCTATTGCAATTAATTTAGAAATATGATTGACTTTAACTGCTATCTACTGAAGATAACTGGCAAAAAAAATCTCAACTGTTAGAAGATGATTCAAACCACTTAACAAATAGCATAGAAGAAGAGTAATCTTAACTGCTATCTACTGAAGATAGCTCAGAAAAAAAGTTAATTCTCAATTTCTGTTGTCTTTAAATAGCAGAGAAATATTGTCCCAACTGCTATCTACAGACGATAGCTTGAAAAAAGGAAAATGTCCTACTGTGTGAACTAAAAATAATTTGAACTCTGATTAAATCTGTTGAAACCACAGAAAGCTCAAATGTACGATCATTTAAACCAGGACCTACCAGTGACTTACACGCACGATCCTTTTGTTAGTTTTGCAATTATAATTATCCTGTATTTTTAGGAAAGACAGCCAGGAAAATGTACTGCTTTCTACTGAAGATAATTCGCAATCCCTGCTGTGATTAAATAGCAGAGAAATATTGTTTCAACTGCTATCTACAGAAGATAGCTTGAAAAAAGGAAAATCTCATACTGTGTGAACTAAAAATCCTGATTGAAGCCGTTGAAACCACAGAAAGCTCAAATGTACGATCTTTTAAACCAGGACGTACCAGTGACGTACACGTATGATCCGTTTTGTTAATTTTGCAATTATAAATAGGCTATTCCGGCGAATACTTTACCATATTAAATATTCCTACGGGTAAATCGAGACAATCAAGGCCTTTGAGCTGGCCAGACTAAACTGGCTTGAAGCACCTATATTATACAGTCTGCATATAAGAAAATACATTGTGTGCCATCATTATGCGACAAAACATCCTCTAGACACCCCCCTCTGGGATCACACTGTGTACATTAATAGCAGTCGGTAACTATAAAACCGGAAAATTATGTGCTATTAATTTTCCGTGCTAAGCTTATTTACGCATACTTTGCATCAACGTTTAAATGTGTGATGCATATCATTAAAGGGTACATTTACAACAAGGGGACGAGAAAGAACCTGCTGTTATACGGGCAAACGGACCTCTCAGGTAGGATCGGCCGGTCAGGCAGGGGTTTTTTTCTTCATTTTTGTCTTCAAAATATCAGAATTTACAAATGTTTTCCACAAAAAAAATCAAACATTTTAGAAAACAAAACAAAAAATGTGCCGAACATTTAAAAAAAAAGGGTTTGATCAGGCCCATAGAAAAGTGTTTTTTTTTTGTCGCCTTACGAAATCTGAATATTGAACAAGCTTGTCAATGATACAAAGTTTCTGAAAATTAAAGTTATACCTTTTGTAAAATTTGAGGACGAGAATGCACATATTTCTTCTGCCAAAGATTTTATTTTGGGCTATTTTGAACTTTTTTGTTTGTTTTTGGTGTGATTCAAGTGTAATAAGATACATACATTTAAAACAAAATAAATATGCATGTTTTCATTTTCCTGGTAGATGCTTAAAGTGTGAAAGCACAAAAGATTAATGTAGCGTGAAAAATTAACAGTGCTTCAAGGCAAATATACATCATTAATATCTATCCAACCCCTTGCTCCGTCTGTGGTCACAGCAGCCTCGATGATCTTCCCACAATGCATAGCATTTCGGCCTGTAACTATTTTAAACATGGAACCACCGTACAACTTTTGACATTTTGCGCTCAATTCTCACAGCCCTTAAGCGCACGTATTACTGGAGCAATTAGAGATTGAACAGCACCCACAAGAAGCTGGTGTCCTATTGAACAATTCCCATTGTTTGAAATGCTAATCGCTCCATTATTTTAATTTGGAAAGAAGTATGGGGATCAGCAACAAGAAATGTGATGCTTGAATAACTCCATCTATTGTAGCATAGTGGTCATTATTATCAGCTCTAGGGCTCCCACACAGGAATCCCAGGTTCAATTCCTCAACCAACCTATATCATTATATGGCTGTTTTTTGTGTAACATACACGTTCCTGCAGCTTTCATAGTTTACCTGCCGGATCTGAACAATTATCTATTATATATTTAGTAGTAATGTGGGATAAACGCTTAGGCTGCTGTGGCCTGCGGTACAGGGTGTCCCAGAATGATTTATACCGGGTTTGAAAAAAATGATAAAAATATAAAAACAACATTGCAGTCCAAGTTTAATGCTTGCAATATAATGAGAAACATGTATTCTACTCTGTTAATTTCATAAAAATATCTGTCCATTGAAATATAGTGTGACATTATTGAAAATCGATGAAAACCTTTCAGCGTATTTCAATTCATAATACCAGGGTCTATGATAATACTCGCGCCAAACTTCACAACTGCTGCTATATAAATCATTCAAGCATAAGAATTTCCTCACACCATTCAAATATTGCTCCAATAAAATAAAATAAATTAGAAACACAATTACTCACTTTTTAAAAATTTTAAGGCAGATAGAGATCAGCCAAATTGAAACCTAGTGATTTTCAGAAAGTGGAATTCAAATTTGTTTGTTTATCCAATTCTGTGAGAAAAAAAATCCAGTGACATGACATCGTGATAGAACAGGGGAGCATTCTCCCCCCCCCCCCCCCCCCCCCCCCCCCCCCGGTTTTTATCACACAGAAAAGGAAAAAAAATCAGAAAAATTGTTCTTTATTAGGCCCCTTTCTGTCCTCTGATCGGAAAAGAGTTCTTCATCATCACCGAGTGTGTTGTAATGTATGACCACCCCACACCTGCTGGCCGATACTTGACTCATATTTTCAATTTATGAAATATGCATGCATCAATTGACCAGGGGATGAACTCGTTATTGGCCATTGTTTGAGGACGGCGAGGAATCAATTATTTGAAATATTTGAAAGCGCTGCTCGTCACACCTGTGCTTGTGTTTGTCTATGAAGCGTTGAATGAGAATCGTGTAATTAATAGCTGCCCATTGGTATCGTTTGCGAAGATTTAAATGACATCTATAAAGATGATTATTACCGAATAAATCGACAGGAAAAAGCCGTGTCCTAAGGGCAAACAGACCTCTAAGGTAGGGTCGATCGGTCAGGCGGTATTTTTCTCTCCAAATTTTCCAACTGTTTTCAATTTTTTTTTTTAAATATTGTCAAAAAATTGCAAACGAATTATAAAACAATATTGGTGGGGCCCGGGAAAATGAAACTGAAAAAATGTTATATACAAAAACATTTTTTAAGCAGATCAACACACATTAAGAACATAAATTTACCCCAAAGATCGTAAAATAATTTAAAAAGTAATATCCAAGTCCATCCATAGCCTAAATTAAGCGCTATATTTTTCGAATAATAAAATATGTTTCTACTGCTACTTCAAAGGGCAACTATTGATGTCTAGAGATATTTCTTCCACCATGATACACAGTGGCCGTGCGGTGACCTCTGTTGTAAGTCATCATTTCTAGGAAACGGAAATGACACTGATGGTCTGCAGACGATGGCTGATGGCCGTAACTATTGACTCGCATGATTTCATTTCCACTATTGATATTTAGTCTCGAGTGGAAATAGTTGCTAAGTTGTAAACGACACAATGTTTGGTAAGATGAGATGTTTTAATGTCAGTTGGCAACTGTTGCTTACTGGTGATGATTACAAAATAGTTTATTTCTACATGTAGCTGCGTCCAGTTGCAGATATTGCTGTGAAACAATCATTTGCTATCTACTGAAGATAGCTCAGAAAAGAAATCATCTGCTATCTACTGAAGATAACTCAGAAAAGAAATCATCTGCTATCCACTGAAGATAGCTCAGAAAAGAAATCATCTGCTATCTACTGAAGATAGCTCGGAAAAGAAATCATCTGCTATCTACTGAAGATAGCTCGGATAAGAAATCATCTGCTATCTACTGAAGATAGTTCAGAAAAGAAATCATCTGCTATCTACTGAAGATAGCTTAGAAAAGAAATCATCTGCTATCTACTGAAGCTAGCTCAAAAAAGAAATCATATGCTGTCTACTGAAGATAGCTCAGAAAAGAAATCATCTCCTATCTACTGAAGATAACACAGTGAAATAATTCATGAAGTTAAATGTAATCTACTGAAGGTATCTACTGAAGATAGCTCAGAAAAGAAATCATCTGCTATCTACTGAAGACAGCTCAGAAAAGAAACCATCTGCTATCTACTGAAGATAGCTCAAAAAATAAATCCTATACTATCTACTGAAGATAGCTCAGAAAAGAAATCATCTACTATCTACTGAAGATAACACAGTGAAATAATTCATGAAGTTAATTGTTATCTACTGAAGGTAGCTCAGAATTTAAAAAAAAATCAACTGCTGTATTCTGAAGATAACTGAGTAAAGTGATGAGTTTAACTGCCATCTTTTAAGGTAACTCGGAATTAAAAGATTTCAGTTGCTACCTACTGATTATTGCCCCCCCCCCCCCCCACCCATAAATAAATAAATAGAATATAAAATAAAATTAGTAATCTCTGTTACCAACTTATGATGATGAAAGTAATTCCAAGCAATAACTCAGAAATAACTATAACAAAAGCTAACACACTATTACATCATTTAGCTCCGAATAATATTAGTAAGAATAATTGTAAATAATAGTGTAACAATGAGTGTGACTAACTGCTATCTTCCTAAGATAGCTCAGATATTATTAACAATTGTAATGGAAAGTGTTGTCCACTCAATGTTTTAAAGGTAACAATTTACGTCAATGCAAATGAACAGAATAAAATCATCATATTTTTAATGATAATCAAAGCATTTCATCAAGTC
The DNA here is from genome assembly GCA_035610835.1 of Ophiura sarsii. Lineage (NCBI taxonomy): Eukaryota > Metazoa > Echinodermata > Ophiuroidea > Amphilepidida > Ophiuridae > Ophiura > Ophiura sarsii. The sequence goes on along the minus strand of CM069444.1, from coordinate 30,871,604 downwards.
ACATGAAAAAAGCTTAGATACTTTTCTCACAATTCCTGAGTCAGTCTAGCACGCTGCCGACTAAACTAATGAATAAATGTATGATTTGATTGACAATGATTTTATGAGTGGTAAGTAATAAGGGTGGGACCCTTATCTCACAGTTCAGTCAAGGGACAGGCAAATCCGGTTTTAAACTTCCCATATAAACTTGCATAATTTGAAATGAAATTGTCCAAATCTTGAGTTTCATAATAACCTGTTGCACAGGTGTCCCAATGTTCATCAGCTGTAGCAAACAGGGGCATATTAACACTTTCCATGCGGCTGGCGTCTGCAGACAACAATGACATTTCAATTTGTTTTTCAAAATGTCATAATTTGTTTTCAAAAATTTCACAATTATTGAATTTCATTAACATATTTGGAATCACCATGAGAAATGCATTGAAACAAGTACAAACATGCCTAGTATATTAGTTCAGTTATCCTTAAGATAGACCTTGAAAGTGAAGAAAGGTTTATGAAAAATCTGTTTTGTATATGGTAAAACCAATAGCCATGTGGAAAGTGTTAAGAAGTGGGCAAGGTGGGTAGGGAGTGGGGGAGGGGGCATGATGGGGGAGGGGGTATAGTTTTAGTATTGACTGACCATTTTGTAATTGAAGCTTGCTGCAAAGGGGAATTTTTACTCCATCCCACACGTAAATGAGGTTATCTGTGTTTTGGATTAGCTAAGCTGCCATCTTGTCAGGAATAACAACTTGTGTTTATAAGATTGTCAGAAGAAGACACACCTGTTTCATGATATGTAGGCCACTTTAGTAACATGCAATGGATTGGACATTATGCACAGATAATTGAATGTGGAATAGGCCGGGTGCGATTCCCCTCTGTAGACCATTGCGCATGGCTACATGGATAACCTCTATTTATTAGATTACTTTAGGAGACATTTTAGTCTGAATGATACGAGATGTAGATTTGCTCAAGCCGATAGGGTGTGCAATGAGTTACTGTAAAAAGTTAAAATTTTCGCGCAGGGAAATTTTCGCGCTTTGCTCATTTTGAACAATTTGTCTTGTTTTTATTTTTGTGATTTTGAGCTTGATTACATAGACCTACATACAAAAGGAATATATTCGCGGGTTTTTATTTTCGCGCTTGCTGATTTTAGCGCGAAATTTCCACTTTTACAGTATGCCAAACTGTCAGACATATATATAACTAAACTCAATTCTAAACAATTTACTCCCTATTAAAATGCTTAGATTACCCACCTCCCTGAATATCATACTAAATGTGATGCAATCCGTTAAAACTCGCCACATGGTGGGATTTTTTATATTGGAGATATTCATATCATAAGAAAGCTGAAACTGTGCTGATTACAGAACTGTTTTGATCATTCGTCTACGATCACTACAAAACAAGTTATGAGTGAATTATGATTGTGATGTCATAAAAAGCTACAAAACAAGAAATCATGAAAACAGGCCAAAAAGATACATAGTTCAATAGAATAACATTATAAAGTTAATTAGAAAAGTGACTTAAGTCAGTTTTTGAAGGTGAAATTTCATGAAAATGATGACACAAAGTATTGGAATGAATTTTCTAATACAAATCTATTATTCGTTAATTTTACCCATAATCCCTAGTTCACATATGGCGACATCTGACGAGTTTTCACAGATCACATCACAAACATGAACAACATTTAAGCCTTGGAAATGGCCATGGAACTTCATATTCTTCTCATACTCATTGAGTTAAGTCATCACTTAATTTGTTTACAAATGAGTTTCAATTGTTAACTTAACCTGCGCGAAAATGGCCGATCTACTTGTCCATATATTATTGTTTAAAGTTTACGGTCAGATAGATTTGCGTCATAAAAGGGCCCAGGCAAGTTAACGGGTCACTTGATTGACCGACCTGTTAAAACCACCATGGAGGCATTCTGCCCTTTGCTCCCGGACCCACCCACCCTTTATTCTGTAATTTTGGCTTAGATTTTCCTTTTATAATAGTAGCTAATGTAGGTTAAAAATGAAATGTTTTTTTTCCCAATATTAAAACAGTATTTAAACTCAAGAAAAACAACTGACGCCAGTAATTTATTGGAGTATGCTTCTTCAAATTTTAATTTCACATTGTGAAGAACCATATCAGCTTCATTTTCTTGCTTCACAGAGCCCGTCTCATGTTTAAAAAAAAGATACTGCATTTTGCATAGCATTTTTTACAATTTATTTTTTAAATCGCATTTGGCATAGCCTTTTTGCAGGTTTCTTTGGAGACAAACTTGGGTTTTTTTGCCTAATAGTAGCTAAATGTAGGTAAGAACTGGTCATCCAGTCCATGCTTTCTATCTATGCTTTAGATTCCAGTGTACACAGTTTGTTAACCCTAACCCTTTATACCACACGGAAACAACACCGCCAGCAGCACTTGGCTTGCGCGCACACAAGTTGTATCTCACGTATAGAGCACTAAACCAGGCTTTCTCAACTAGATTTACTGATGCGCCACATTTTAGTAACCAACTTGTTGAAGCTCCACTTGGTCATATTATTTTAGAATTTACAATGGCAAAATTCCCTTTATAACATTAATTTCAAAATATTTTAACATATATGTAGGCAGCATAATAACTAATATTACTCTTTTGAGGGCACATCTGACCGTCATAGGCCTATGAAATCTGGCTATATCATGATATGATTTTTTTTAAAACCCAATTGTAACCACTCTCGCGCCACTTAGGATGCCTTGATGCGCCACAACGCGCCACCAGTTGAGAATGCCTGCACTAAACCCCGGGTATTATATATGATCTGATATTTTAGCCTGGGAAGCCTCCCCTTGGCTGGGTGATGACGTAGCTCGCCTGTCACGCCGACGATCCTGGTTCAAGTCCTGGGGCAGGCGTACATATTTTCCAAAGTTTTTTGAATTTAATTACCCCCCACCCCCTGTTCTTCGTTCAATCCCCACTGCCACGTTTGTAGGGTGAGGGTTAACTAACTAGGCCAAACAAGCCACATCTCATGCCTATTTGTTTAAAGTTGTAAATTAGTTTATAATTTCTGGTTCATATTTCGTTCATCGTTCATCGATCCTCCGATATAATAGTTTTGGCCTTCATTTGACTCCCATTCATCACAGATGTTTAACTCATTAATTTGGCGGCAAGGATGCATGCTTGTGTATATTTATTTGACCCACATTTACCCCAGACTTTTAATTCATCAATAGGCGTCATGAATGTGTGCTTGCGTGCACATTTATATTTGCGGTTATTGAGGATGCGGTCAATCCATCAGTTCACATCAATTTCATCGCATCATTTAGTTAACAAAGCCCCGGCAAAGTCTATAATAAAAAGAAAAGGTTTTGTTCGCTTAGATGTAAATTTCAAATATATCTGCCAGTTATTTTTATTGCAAACAAATAATGAAATGGTAATAATCTTAAATAACTATCTACTAAAGATAACTCAGACAACAACAAAAAATTGATACCAACTGCCATCTACTGAAGATTTGTTTAAATTATTTCCAACTGCTACATTTTTTTTCAATTTTTTAATCTATTTATAACATTCGGCAGTGATGCCAGGCAAAACTCAATATTGACGAGCAATATTATGAAGATAGTTCTAAAAGTAATTGATGCCAAATGATATGTACCATAATGTAGTTCAGAAAGTAATGATTTCAACTGCTATCTACTGAAGATAGCTCAGAAAGTAATTATGCCAAATACATGTACCATATGTAGTTTAGAAAACACGATGCCAACTGCTGTCTACAGATGTTTAAAAAACAACCCAGAAACGATTGATGCCAACTATATACACTGAACATTGCTTCTCATAGAGAAATTGATGTTAAGTGTTATATCAAATATATCAGCCAGTTATTTGTATGGCAAACAAATAATGAAATGGTAATAATCTTAAATAACTATCTACTGAAGATAAATCAGAAAACAAAACAATTGATGTTAAGTGTTAAGTGTTATCATGATAGCAGTAGCAGAAAATACTGGTTGGCATTGGCAAAGGAGGAGACTGTAGTGCATTAATTAACTTATGCCTAATACTTATCAAAAAGATTATCTATGATAGCAGATATCAAAATCGAATACCTTCAATTCTTGCATTTAAGTATTTAATTAAGTTTCATTATAAACTTGAGAAACAGATCTCTACCAGCAACAACACAATGTATAAATTCATTGATAAATGGACAAAATTAGAAAAGTTTTGTGAGGAGTAAAAAAACAATTGTATATAAGCTTTATTTTTAAGCTTTATTTTATACTTATTGATGTGCTTATTCATGTAACCCAGGTGTGTATACTGTATGTTGTTATCTTTCTATTACCGTATTGTAACTGTATGTGATTTGTTTTTATGTTTTTTTGAGCGAAATAAAAACAGTAAAGAGGAAAAAAAATGATAGCAGTGGCGTATCTGGGATTTTTTCCAGGGGGGGCAAAGGATATTTTTTCCTGGTGAACACCAGTTCGACCCGACAGAAATTTTTGTAAAAGGTTGCCCCAAATTTTTTCCCAGTCAGTCACCTCGTGAATTTCACATAAGTGGTGGGGGGGGGGATGGTCACAAAATTTTGCACGGTCACAAAAAATTTCGCACGGTCACAAAAAAATCGCCCTTCCCTGGTGGGTAGGTTTGAATTTCCTGCTGAGCACCTTCAGGGGGGGGGGGGGGGGGGGGGGCAGATAGCAAAGGGTCACTATACCATTGCTATCTACTGAAGACAGCAATCACCAAAGGGTCACTAGACCATTGCTATCTACTGAAGATAGCAATCACTATAGGGTCACTAGACCATTGCTATCTACTGAAGATAGCAATCACTATAGGGTCACTAGACCATTGCTATCTACTGAAGATAGCAATCACTATAGGGTCACTAGACCATTGCTATCTACTGAAGATAGCAATCACTATAGGGTCACTAGACCATTGCTATCTACTGAAGATAGCAATCACTATAGGGTCACACCATAGGGTCATCTGCCCCCCCCCCCCCCCCCCCCCCCCCGGCTGTTACACCACTGCATGATAGGCTTGATTTCATCCATTATGGCTGGAAAAGAATAATGTGTCCCAGCTTGTGCTCCCGAAAGTTGGGGATAGGCAACAACAACAAAAAGTTGTTTGTTTGTCCATGTCCGACCAACCGTGTAACTTTTTTAATTTAAAACAAAAACAACAACAAAACAGTAAAAAACACACACAAATCAACTTTTTTTCTTCTTCAAAGTCATGTATATGGCCTTAATTGAACCCATGTGACCCCTCATGTGACCCCATACCATGTATAGTATTATGTAAGTTATTTTGGGTCAAGTATGGGTCATCCAAAAGATCTGACACGGTTCAGAATTCGGCGTACTGGCTAGAACTGAGCCAGAACAACCACTAGCAAAAAAAAAAAAAAATCTGACCTACCGATCCTACCTTTTGAGAAGCCTCTATGGACAAAAATTAAAATTAAAAGATTGGCCTTGTGCAAGTTCAGATTCATGAAAGGTTGTTTCCAAAGAAAAATACAGCTTAAAACTAAATTGTTTCCGTTTGTGGCACCCTCAAGAAAATCAATAACCTGTATGTAGGTTTAACTTACACATCCATAACCATGACCCAAGGAAATAAAGCCAACTGGAGCTCAGGAGTAGCCTCATGCTATAGAAACAACAGACAGGAGGCCTCATTCAACTGTTTACAAGTAGACAACTGGTCAAGAGGATGGTCATACACACTTAAAACAATGGGGTAAAATGTGTCCTGGCCTTTTTTTGTTGTTGGTATCAACTGTGTCCCACCAACAGTGGGTTAGTTGATCTAACCTTTATATTTTTACCAATTAGGCCATGAAGGAGAAACCTGTTGTACGAACCTCACCGACCCATATTTTTTTATAATTTTTCTTTCTTTTTTTCTTCAGTTTTTGAAAAAGAAATCAAATTGTCTGATTAATTTTTAAATGTGTTGAACATTTTGAAAATTTGAAAAAGTGAACCCCCCTAAAACAAAACACCACACCAACATCCTCTAACCCCAACAATGCCCTACTGACCGATCTTATCTCAGAGGTCTATTTAGAAAAATAGAGTTATAATTGTTATTGTTTACAGTTTACCATGTTCAGCTAGTTAAGTAAGATGAAACCCATGGACCAACACACCTGATGGCCTTTAGGGCCTTTATTTTTGGCTTGATGGAATCTGAAGTGATCAAATTGGACCGTATAGTTTTCGGAATGTATATACAAACCATGTAGAGACTGGTAGATAAGACAAAAAAACATCCTGTTCCTAACGACCCTTTTTAAAAAGAAATCGGTGGGAAATGATCACGTGCAAATGAATACCGACCCTTATAATTGTTTGGGCCTGTCAAAATATGGCCACATTTTTACAGATATTTGTGATTTGTTTACAGTCATTTTAATGGGGAAAAGATATATAAAAATAATTTTTAAAAAAAAAGACCGACCCAACCTGAGATGTTCGTTTGCCCGTAGAACAGCCCCCCCCCCCCCCCCCCTCGTTGCTAAAGATTAAATCACACTGACCACCTGACAGGTTTATGGGGGCCTATAAGGGCTAGATTAAATCTTGTTGATTGGAGTTTGGAAATTCAAAGAGGCCGATACATAGGTTTGATTTATTTAATGTTGGCAGGGGCAGTTGGCAGAATCAATTTTGATTCACGATAAGTACCGAACTGTTCATATTATATATATAACGGCTAAAGATCGAAAGGTCGAATATACATTCTCATGTGTGAATTTACATAACGGCTAAAGATCGAAAGGTCGAATATACATTCTCATGTGTGAATTTACATACATAAAAAATGTTCAATTTTGCAAGTGTCAAACAAACCGACACAATCCACGCAAATAAGATCATTGCTATCTACTGAAGATAGCAATCACCATAGGGTCACTAGACCATTGCTATCTGCTGAAGATAGCAATCCCTATAGGGTCACTAGACCATTGCTATCTACTGAAGATAGCAATCACCATAGGGTCACTAGACCATTGCTATCTACTGAAGATATCAATCACCATAGGGTCACTAGATCATTGCTATCTACTGAAGATATCAATCACCATAGGGTCACTAGACCATTGCTATCTATACTTAAGATAGCAATCACCATAGGGTCACTAGACCATTGCTATCTACTGAAGATAGCAATCACCATAGGGTCACTAGATCATTGCTATCTACTGAAGATAGCAATCACCATAGGGTCACTAGACCATTGCTATCTATACTTAAGATAGCAATCGCCATAGGGTCACTAGACCATTGCTATCTACTGAAGATATCAATCACCATAGGGTCACTGGACCATTGCTATCTACTGAAGATAGCAATCACCATAGGGTCACTAGACCATTGCTATCTACTGAAGATATCAATCACCATAGGGTCACTAGATCATTGCTATCTACTGAAGATAGCAATCACCATAGGGTCACTGGACCATTGCTATCTATACTTAAGATAGCAATCACCATAGGGTCACTAGACCATTGCTATCTACTGAAGATATCAATCACCATAGGGTCACTAGACCATTGCTATCTACTGAAGATAGCAATCACCATAGGGTCACTAGACCATTGCTATCTACTGAAGATATCAATCACCATAGGGTCACTAGACCATTGCTATCTACTGAAGATATCAATCACCATAGGGTCACTAGACCATTGCTATCTACTGAAGATAGCAATCACCATAGGGTCACTAGACCATTGCTATCTACTGAAGATATCAATCACCATAGGGTCACTAGACCATTGCTATCTACTGAAGATATCAATCACCATAGGGTCACTAGATCATTGCTATCTACTGAAGATAGCAATCACCATAGGGTCACTAGACCATTGCTATCTACTGAAGATACATACACATTTTGGGCAGTTGATTATGTTCTGCTCTCGATAGTTGATTGGAACATATAATGCTAAATGGCAAAACTGCAACCTGCATTTTCCTCCTCTATTTGGCAGAAATAAAACAAAACTTGACAGACATCAGGGGACACAGGATTCTAAATGTTGATCTGCAAGGAATTTCAGCAATGAGTTGACATATATGTGTATCTTTAAATAGGAAACATCACCAGCATATCTGCAAGCATGCCTCTTGTACAAACTTGAAGTCATGGAAGATTCATTGACCTAGATTACCATCAAAGTCATATTTTGTCTCCCCATTTTTGTTAATAAATTTACCTTAGTGAGAGAAATGTTGACGGTCTCATAGCCGTCGTAGCGCGTAGCGGTCATTGTTCGCAGCCTTACTACATGGGATGTAATGAAAGTGGACACTATTGCGGTCAGGTAACAGCGGCGAAATAATTGAGAGCTCAGCGCAACAAGGTCCCATAAGTTGAAGCTGCCTTCTGTTTTGGTGATGGTTTTTTCATTGCCATTGCTTTACACAGGACACCAATAATAACCCATAACATTTATTGCATATAGGGGCATTGAATTACTGATAATGCAATGGCTGCCCTATGATGATTTATTAGATCTGATAAGAGCTTTACCTAGACTAATTTTTAACAAACCATGCATATGGCAGCTATTGCCTTTTTGCACCAAATTTACACTACCCTTTGTGAAAAAGTGCCACTATCTACACTGATGTAACCAATAAAATTCAAATAGCGTCACCAGCATCAACAATTTGGTGGGGGAAAACAGGGGAAAGGTAAAACTGGGGGGTGGGGGGGGGGGGGGGGGGGAAACAAAATGTTGGGGGTAGAAAATAGAACAATTTTGACTTTTATTGTAAAAATGGCCTGAAATTAGCTTAATTTAGTCCGAATTAGATATTTCAGACCAATTTTATTAAGCTAATTTTGACATTTAAAAGTTATCCTTTTCGATTGTTTGGGGACAAAATGAGGTGGGGCTTGATCTGACTGGGGGAAGGTCATGACATGGCAAATGTCCCCTCCCCCTGGTGCTGCCACTGCATATCACATCGATATATTTCCAGAAGATTTTTCACCAAAAATTGCAATGACTTATTAATAGCACCGAAAATGTTTCTAAAAATGTTTGATTTCAGCAGAATTAAAATAAAGAAGGCACTTTCACAAAAAATACCCAAAAAGCTAGAAACCTGGAAAAATGTTGTATACTGTATGTACTGTGCGAAACAAGGTTGTGTGGTCTCTAGCTCAGAGTACATGGCAGCCATGGCATGAAAGCCTTCTGGCAATAAAACCTCATAATTCAGTAGTCATCCGATATCGGACCGATATTAACCGGTGCGTAGTTATTTCACTGTCCCGAATGAGCTTCAAATTAGGACATGAGATTAAGTCGGACAGTGAGTGAGCGATGGTCAGCGCTTGTGTGAAATTGGGTCAGGAGGGCCAGGACAGGGGTTTTTTCGTCATCTTTTAATTGTCAGATTTTCAGGTTTTACGTTGGTTTTCAAATCTATCTATTTATTTTTCAAATTTATCTATTTATTTTTCAAATATATCTAATTATTTTTCAAATGTATCTATTTATTTTTCAAATTAATCTATTCAATTTCAAATTTGTCTATATATTTTTCAAATTTAGCTATTTATTTTTCAAATTTATCTATTCATTTGTCAAATTTATCTATTTTTTATTTTTTATTTTTTATTTTTAAAAATTATGCTGGTACGTAGCCTCTTACTTTCTCGCCTAAACCACCCCTATGGCGTAAGGCTTAAAATAAGAGTCATACCAGGGGCAGAAATTGGAGGAGAATCCATTCTTGCAAAAACTTAGGAGAATCCAAGTTTATTCTTTAACCAGGGCGGGGAAAAAGAGGGCAAAACGACAAGCTCCTTGCCAGGAAATGTTGCCATCTGATTTTTTTTGATTTTTTAGATTGATAGGCAATAGAGTAATACAGCCGATATTACATAAAATGATGCACCAAATGGCATAAATTGGACCTTAATTTTCCCAAAAGCTCAAGCTTCGGAGGGGGGGGGGGCAGCCCCCTCAGATACCCCTTCCGCCGCTAAAGCAGCGGGAAACCCAACTTCGTCGAATTTCCCTTGCCAGGAAACTTTGCATTTTGTTCAGCCCTGTCTATAACACTATTGGTTTTACCATATAAAAACATATTTTTCACAAACATTTCCTAACTTTCAAGGTCTATCTCAAGGATTGTTGAACCAACGCTAGGCATGTTTGTACTTATTTGAATGCATTTCTCATGCTGATTCCAAATATTCTAAAGACATTCAATGGTTTGACATTTTTGAAACATTTTTGTGAAATTTTGGAATGTCGTCTGCAGACGACTGCTGCAGGGAAAGATTTTAGCAACACTATTTGAATAGAGGAGAATTCACAAATTTTCCTAAAATTCTATGCAAGAGGCCTAAATGCAACAAAAAAAACACCTCAATTTTTTTTAAATTCTCTTAATTGTATATAAAGCTCTCAGCAATTCTGCATCCAATTATATAAATGAGCTTCTCACCCCTTACTGTCCGTCTACTTATCTCCGCTCAGGTAGCCGTAAACCTCTTGTTGTCCCTAAAAGTGCGGCCACTGCAACATACGGGGGACCGGGCTTTCTGCGTTACAGGATTAAAATTCTTCATTTTTAAATTGTCCGTTAAAACTCAACTTATTAACCAGAACATTTAGTAATTTTATTGCTGTATAGTGTTTTAGTTGTTTCAATTGTTATTGTAATTTCATTCACTATGCTGTATTCCTGTGAATATTCATACTCTTTCTCTTTATTGTATATTTTAAAGCGCTTTGTGATCAGGCGCATAGCCTGCTTTCCCGGTCAGGGGTGCAGAATAAAAAATTTGTCCTAGTTTTGGTAACTATGGGAACACAATTCGGGGCGAAAATTCTCGCTTTTTAATGTTAAAATTGTCTGTAATTAGCTTAATTTGGTATGAAATTATAGATGTTTCAGACCTATTTTAAGCCTAATTTGGATGTAATTTTGACTTGGAAAGTCAACATTCAATTGCTAGGGGAGGGGGTGGGTGATCTGACTGGAGCCTGGATTTTACCGGGCTGGCAAGCTCCATTTCCGGGGCAGAAATTGACCAGAATTGCCCTGTGAAACTGCTTTATTTCTGCCCGGAAAACATGCTTCTTTAGCTTATGCCTATCGTAACACTGTAACGGTCAAAGCGCCAAGCGGGCCAAAACGCCAATCTATTTTCCCACCGGGAAATCTTTCATATTTTTGAATCATTTCAATGACTTTATTCCTACCTCACTATGGCAACTGGGGCTCAGCCACTGCGTGTCTGCGAAGCCAGTGGTCAGCATGACAGTTCTAGATGCTTCTTACGATTTCCTTCTTCCTTATGTATATTTTCCTTTTTCCTTTTTCTCCTTTTTCTTTTTCCTTTTTTTTTCCTTTTCTTTTTTCCCCTTCCCCTTTTCCTTTTCTTTGCCTTCCCAATTTTTTCCCTCAGTCAGTCGCTCAGTCAGGGGGGGGGGGGGGCAGAGTGCCCCCCTGACCCCCCTCTGGCTACGCCACTGTTTGTGATCCTTCGAAGTAAGGCGCTATATAAATGCCTGTTATTATTATTATTAAGGATGTCTCGCAACCGGAGGACTTCTGACCGTGCATATCCTTATATTGTACAAAACACAGTAGAGCAACATTGTGAGGGCCTCCGTGAACGAAAATCATTTCCCTTTTGGTCGCCCCTTTTTGATTTGTACACGTACTGATGTAAGTCATGCATAAAGGAGGAGACAGGCCGTAGCCGGCCAGCTGAATGGACAGACTGACCGGTGCTAATGGTCAGTATGTCTCGATTGACCGCTGGTCAGAATGGCCTTTTATATGCTGAAGGGTAGTGGTAGTATTACATAAAAGAGAAAGCATGAGTGTCAGGGTGGAGTGGATACTGCCCTCCTTTTAAATGTTCAGCTCAGACTGACCAGTACTAACGGTCAATATGTCTCAATTGATCACTAGACAGGATCCGGTATATAGTTGAATTGATTATTTTGAATCTGATATGCACGATGTGTTTGGATAAGTTAGTGAGAAGGTGGTAAAAAGTTCCTTTGAGTGATAAGGCGAGGACAAAAACCACCCTGTTTTACGGGCCCGACCAACCCACTTTTTGCGTTTTTCCACGATTTTTTTCTAGAATTTTGTTCTCAAATTATGTTAAATCAGCCGTTTTTTGCAGAAAATCTGTCAACAATTTTTTTCCACAAATGTTTGCATATTTTGGTGACATTTTAGGTTAAAACATTTTTTTTAAAAATAAATTTAAAAAATAAAAAAATAAAATAAAGAAAAAACCAACCGACCCTACTTGACAGGTCAGTCTGCCCGGGAAAAAGGGGGGGGGGGGGTTCCGGAGCCTCAATTCAAATCATATTGTGAGCCACCAATTAACAACTACTTCAAAAAAAATTGTTCATGTTCTGATAGTTTGGAGTTGTTCATTTACCCAAGAGATATTCATAAATATATGTGCACAATTATAAAACATGTATTTATATCATTTAATAAGCCCATGTATCAGTATGGGTTTAGTTGATCAAACAAACATGCATTTACATGTCAATTGTCAATGATGAAATATGATCAATTTAGTTTTAGGAGGGGTTGACTTTTAGTATATTTTGCAAAGTGTGGAAAACAACATCACCTGTTGGAACATATGCGCCTGGCTACTGTATGTAGGTAGGCCTATAGTGTGGACAACATCCACCACTTTTGGAATGTGTGCCCCTGTAACCAGACAATAGAATGCTTGCCAGTGATACAATTTAGTTGAGAGGTTTAGGAAGGATTAACTTGTAGTATGTTGCAAAGTGTGGAAAACAACATCACATGTTGGAATGTGTACACCTGGCTACACAATAAGATGTGCCCCATGTTCGCTAGTACTGTATGTAGCTAGGCCTAAGTGTGGACAACACCCATCACCTTTTGGAATGTGTGCACCTGTAACCAGACAATAGAATGCATGCCAGTGATACAATTTAATTGAGAGGTTTTGGAGGAGTTGACTTGTAGTATGTTGCAAAGTGTGGAAAACAACATCACATGTTGGAATGTGTGCAGCAGGCTACACAATGGGATGCTAGTTAGTACTGTATGTAGGTAGGCCTATTAGTGTGGACAACACCCACCACCTTTTGGAATGTTTGCACCTGTAACCAGACAATAGAATGCTTGCCAGTGATACAATTTAGTTGATAGTTTTTGGAGGGGTTGACTTTTAGTATGTTGCAAAGTGTGGAAAACACATTGTGTGGCCAGCTGCACAATGGGATGTATCCTTTGACTGCAACATGTAGCTAGGTGTATGCAAAGCAACAAATGTGTGTACCTGGTCACACAATGGGACTTTGCCAGGACTGCCAACATTTTGCTTCAGGTAGATTTTGTGCAGCAATAAGAAAGCTATATTTGGAAATACATTCAACATGGAAACACTTGTCAGAATCAGGGAGATGAAAGGATTGTTTTATTTTTTGGAAGATTTTTGTGGAAGCACCAGTACAGGAAGAGTTGGACACTCTGACATGATAGAGTGCCTAACAGCACAAGGTAAATATTAAACAAACATGTTGGAATATTTAAAACTTCTCAAGCAATGGGATTTTGGCATTACATTGACAGTGAACCAATCTGGGAAGTTTAGCTGATTTAGGTTTATAAATGAAGTAACGGGTAGGTAAGTGATATTACGTGGCAATGTTGTAGCTGCGAAATGAAGCATAGACAGTCCACGTCGTATGTTTATTGTAGCGGGAATAGGGGCGATCGAAATTCAAGCCAGTATTTCTTGGAAATAGAAACTGGTTGAAATATTTTACCAATTTTTTAGGAAAGTGACCAGTCTCGATGAAGCCGATAAGAAATATGATCGGAATAATAGAGAGGTAAAAGCAAGGCACCTCTCCCAGAACCAAAACAAAGGGTGAAATTCGCGGGCATGAAAGCAATGATAACCAAGATACACAGACGCACAATGCAAAAGGGAAAGCCCAGAGGGTACTGGTAAATAATTTGGTTTATGAAAGTAGGCCTGTCATAAACCTTAATATTAAACATGATATCTGAAGCAACCGTTTGACTAATTTTATTCAGAAAAGTTGAAAAATATTGATGACAATCCCTGACGTGGACTCACATGCTTTCATTCCATAGCCCTCCATAGCTCTCATACAAATTATATGAAAGAAATCTTTACACAAAAAAATTGTGCCATCTAAAGCTAGGAGATGTGCAGTGGCGCGTAGCCATGTTTTTCATATTGGGGGGGGGGGAATGAAAGTTAACCAACAAGGACTTTACCAGAAATTCCATTTTAACGAATTGCCACCAGAGAGGAAATTGAGAGTGGAGGGGGGGGGGGGGGGGGGGGGTGGGGGTTGTGGCATGTTTTTACCAATACCATGCGGAAAAACCGGGCATTCAAAAACAAAATTACCATCAGTCCGAACCAGCAGTGCCAATCACAACAGACGATAACGCCAATCTCAACCGACAGTGCCAATCTCGACCGACAGTGGCACGTCTCAACCGACACAACTTTAATTTTTAATTTGGGGGAGGGGGGGGGGGAGGTCCCCGGCTGGCTGCGCCACTGGTGGTATGTGTCCTTTTGCTGGAATTGTTGGGGAGCAAGTTCAACAAATGATAGATTATATACATATTGGTTTAAGAATGAAAGCACCATCCTTTAGTTTCATTTTTAAAATTTAATATTTTTGTTTCAGTTTTGAATTGAATTGATCAACCAAATGAATGGATAGTTTTGTTTCCCCATGAAATCGTTATTGCCAGTCATTTTATTATTAGTTTAAAACTCAGAAAAGACAATTGTAAGCTTCTTCTGATCTTACCATTTTACTAATTCTGTGAGGTCAAAAGTGTTTTATCAATACATCCTAAAATGTTTCTATGGTATTGTTTTGAGGTAGTGTACCTAACCAATTATTTTATTTCCCCTCCAAACCGAACACTATATCAGATATCATATAGCGTTTGTTGGTTAGGTGCATTTCCTCGGTCGACAAAATGTAGTTCATATATCGAGTCCGGCTTTTTCATCCGAGAATCTCTCTGCCGCTCTGCATGCATCTCAGAGTGCGTCCCATGCAGACGACGGAGGATTCTCACACGGATCCCCTTCTCCCCATGGGGGAAACCGAGTCTCTGGCTCATGAAGACATATTGAATTGTAAGACGGTAGCGTTATTAATGAACGGTTGAAATTTGAGATGCAGACGGGTAGTGCAGGGCATCTATGGTTTGGTTGATGGTGTTGATTATATAACATGGTTAGGCAAAAATATTTTTAAAATATGTTGCCCTCGAAGCTGCCAGTGACTTTGTCTCTTTATTGTTTCCAGTACAGATCTTTTGTTTGGTTTTTGGGTGTACCCATTTTATTATTACCATTATTATTTGTAAATTGTTGATACATATCTATGCACAAATCAGTGTAAGTGTAAAATATTGTTCATATATAGGTCAATACAAAATCTTGTTATGAGATATGAGGAAATTCAATGCGCTGACCCTGATGTTGATGGAAGTGTGTGTACGATTTTTAGTAAGAAGATACACACCTGTTTCATGATATGTATGACAGGTAACATGATGCACCCCCCCCCCCCCCCCCTCCCTGACCATCTTAGTGCCATCAAATTGCTAATTTTTAAGCACTTCGCACAAATAGTTCAATGTTTCATAAATGTAAGCTTGTCTGTCACACATGATGGCTTCAGGAATGTCTTTCCGTACCATTTTAGTTCATAAACTGATAATATGTGCGCATTTTGCTCAATTTGTTTCTACATGTTTCCGCTATATCTTGCCTCGCGTCCCGTACGGAATAAACTGTGTATAGCTACAACGTATTTTAATTGGTTTGAGCTTGCGCACTTGAGTTACAGGACGTCTAGACATTGCCCATGTTTCAACATTATGAAACAAAGTTTGGACCAGGCCTTGAAATAAGAAATGAAAAGGGCAGGCAATTTAAGGCAATTTGAAAGGGGCACCAACTTTATCCAAGGCCATTATGTACTTTTGAATGGAGTTAAAACAGCCAGAAATTGAGGGCATCAAGACTACTAGGTGGGGCATCGAAGGCAATGGCCTTTGATGCCTTCGATTAATATAAGCCCTGGTTTGGGCTTGTCTCCCCCCACCCCCAATTGCTTGTTGTATGCACCAACTCAATTGAATGTCGAACTGGCTGAGTGTGAATCCCGTTCTACATGTAGTATGTTATGCTTAATAGCTACATAGATAACCTCTGATATCTGAATCCTGTAGGGGATTGTGATCAAAACAATATTCTCACACAAGTGCATTGGTTTTCTCATTTTATTTATGTGGAACTAGAAATGATATGCATTGTAAACCTAATTCATAGGTCTACAATACAGCTCACAACTTAAAAACCATTTTTCAAATTAGAACAAAAATTAAAACATAACAAAACAAAAAACAGTGATTCCCATCCATACATTTTGTACTGAGAACTGTATTGTAAACACAGACGTTGTGTAAGAGACGTTCATATCAAGGTCTTGTTGTTTCGTGTAATGTTCCACGTTAACCTTTATTGACCCCGTTTATCGCATCGTCTGGGCCGCTAATTAATTCATCGTACACATGTTTAGGGATTGATGGGTTGCGACAGCAGCAGACATGTTTAATTAGGCGGCCAATTTGTGGTTTGACAACAAAAACAAGGGTATATTATAACAAGTTTTATTGACCCTAACACACATAGGCCCACATGAGCGCAACAAGAGCACTGTGCATCGAAATGCATGATGCGTACTTATGGCCAAAATCGTGCACTGAGAGAAACAAAAAATGCATATTTCTCGCCAATTTAGAACGATTCAATGTCTTCCTTCTTTGATCCACTTACACAGCATGATGCCTGTCATTGTAATTGTCAGAGATGTTAAACCCTTTCCATGCGGCTATTAGTTTAACCATATATAAAACAGATTTTTCAGAAACCTTTCCCATTCAAAGTCTTATCTCAAGAATTACTGAACCAATAACTATGCCTGTTTGTACTTATTCAAATGCATTTCTCATGGTGATTTCAAATACGATGATGACATTTCATATGTTAACATTTTTGAAACATTTTGTGAAATTTTGGAATGTCGTCTGCAGACGCCTGCCACATGGAAAATGTCAAGGAATTTGACCTATTGAGGCTATTCCTCAAAATTGAATCAAGAGTTGACAATAGGTTAGGTAAGGTTTCTGTCATTTTCATCACTTGGAGTGGTCTCCTTTTCAGAATCTGTTATCTTCAATCTGGTCATTCTATCGGGGGAGTAACTTTCCTACAGGCTTTCCAAAATCCCCATTCTTATTTGCATTTTTTCCCCCAAAAAAGACTTGTGTATACCCTAGGAATATAAAACATGTGGCCAACAGAGGGCAGCCTTATGATTTTCTGAACATATCTTAGCTGTTGATAGAGGGCGGCATACATGAGTGTTGTAACATCACCAAGTGAGGGGCGGACAGAGGCATGTTCACAAATATTCAAGGCGATGAGGCTATGTTATCAATCAAATGCCAACAAATGATTAATGATGGGGGAAATTGGTAAAAATAATAATAAGGCTGGAGTTGGATTTCCTAACTCCAATAGTTCTAGGATATAATTAACTGTCATTATGATGTTTTCAAAATTGACAACCAACTGACACTCAAATATACTCAAATATGTCGCCAACTGTGTCTACCGTCTAATTTGGTTTGTTGTAGAGGTGTGTCTGTGGGGCTTTGTTAGTGTGCATTGACAAAGCTAACAACTCAAGTCTGGTGCATCTCCGTTATAATGTTCCAACTCGCAGACAATGCAAATTTATGCCATTGCCACTGCACACACTTAAATAATTTACGGAGTGGACAGCATCAACATAATTTGGTTTTAAGGCTACAAAAAAAAATCCAACCCTGGCAAACGGACTTCTCATATAGGGTCAATTGGTTGGGCAGGTTTTTTCTTCTTTTCAACAATGTTCGGATATTTAAAAAAAAATCAATAGCATTTCAAAACTTTCCCAAAATTGTTCTTCAATATTTTTCTAAAAAGACTGCCTAAAACCAAATGATTGATACAGTACCTTTTACTCAATTTGTCTCACTCTTCTTTAAATGTACTCTCAGGTCCATGGCATCATCAGAAGATCAAGCTCCTTCAACACAGGCCGTATTCAGCATCTATACGCCAACCCACAGACTCATCAAGCTGGAGGTTTGTATTTTTTCTTCTTTTCTTTTCTGTGCGTCTTCCTTCGTTATTTCCTCCATTGTTCACGATTTCATTCACCAAAAGAGTGTTTTGTGTACACCCGCTATACTTTGTCCATCTGATGCTGTGCAGTGACTTCAGACAGCATGATGCGGAATATAATCCATCCAGATCCAGATACAGTTACGCCCGAATATCAGGGTTTGATTGACTTTGATTGTGTGGACACTTACTTACACCAGTGTATTACAATCCTGCCCTCTATTATGGTGTACGATCATTGGAAAATGCTCTGGCACCACTGCACAGAGTCTCATGAACAAAATGTGTTCAGCCGCAATCTTAATACCAACAAAATATCACATTTTACATTCTTCAAATATGTGTACAGCTGCAGCAAAATGGTGCATGTTTCTATAAGAAAAAGATGAGATCTTAATACCAAAAGGAGCTTTTTGAATGCTTCAAAATGACACCTTTGTGGCTAAGATTGGATACTGCATTCTGATGTTATGTCATGGGAAAACATAAAATAAAGACAATTTTACAGTCATTTTTCTTCATAAAAACAGAAAGAAATATTCAATCTCAACCACAAAGGTGTCATTTTGAAGCATTTGAAAAGCTCCTTTTGTTGTTATTAAGATATCATCTTTTTTCTTTTAGAGACAACTGCACCATTTTGCTGCAGGCTGTGCACATTAGAAGAATGTATAATGTGATAAGGCGATAAAAACATCCCCTTGTCCATTGGGCGTACGGACCTCTCAGGTTGGGTGGGACGATTGGGCTTTTTTCCTTCAAAATGACACACAAAATCACCAAAATCGATAAAGATTTTGCCGTTTCTTGACAAACTATAAAGATGAAATCTCAGAATATCAGACAAATGTGTTGTCATCTCGTCATAGATTCTGCTAGAATCATGCTTATAGACCATCATCAATTGTTATTATTTTGTCATCCATTTGCAACGGAACATTTGTTTTCCTGTAGAACATGATTGTTTTTTGCTGCATACGGTGACCAAAAAGTAAACCCTGTTCGACGGGCCAGACGGACCCTTTTTTGTCTCGCCTGATGTAATCAGAAAGAGACTATGTTATCACTATTTCTGTCCGGCGTATGCCGTCCGCCGTCCGCCGTCAGCCGTGTGCTAAGAAATATCTTTGTGACGCGATATCTGGAGATCCGTAAGGCCTATCGTGATGGGACTTGGTGGAGGGAAGGGGGGTGGTGCGTTCTGTTGCTGATTGATTTTTCAAGGTCATCGGGGGTCATACAAGGTCATCGGGGTCAAATATGCTTAAAACTTTTGAGACGCGTTGTGACGCGATATCTAGAGATCCGTAAGGCCTATCTTGATGGAACTTGATGTCAGGGAAGGGGGTGGGGTGTTCTTTTGCTGATTAGATTTTCAAGGTCATTGGAGGTCATTCAAGGTCATCGGGGTCAAATATGGGGTCAAATAAGATCCGTAAGGCCGATCTTGATGGGATTTGGTGGAGGGAAGGGGGTGGTGTGTTCTTTTTGCTGATTAAATTTTCAAGGTCATCGGAGGTCATTCAAGGTCATCGGGGGTCAAATATGGGGTCAAATAGATCAGTAAGGCCTATCTTGATGGGATTTGGTGGAGGGAAGGGGGGTGGTGTGTTCTTTTTGCTGATTAAATTTTCAAGGTCACCAGAGGTCATCGGGGTCAAATATGGGGTCAAATAGATCAGTAAGGCCTATATTGATGAGATTTGGTGGAGGGAAGGGGAGTGGTGTGTTCTTTTTGCTGAATAAATTTTCAAGGTCATCAGAGGTCATTCAAGGTCATCGGGGTCAAATAAGATCCATAAGGCCTATCTTGATTGGATTTGGTGGAGGGAAGGGGGATGGTGTGTTCTTTTTGTTCTTAATTTTTCGGGGTCATCAGGGGTCAAATATGGGGTCAAATAGATCAGTAAGGCCTATCTTGATGGGATTTGGTGGACGGAAGAGGGATGGTGTGTTCTTTTTGTTGATTAATTTTTCGGGGTCATTGGGGGTCAAATATGGGGTCAAATAGATCAGTAAGGCCTATCTTGATGGGATTTGGTGGAGGGAAGGGGGGTGGTGTGTTCTTTTTGTTGATTAATTTTTCGGGGTCATTGGGGGTCAAATATGGGGTCAAATAGATCAGTAAGGCCTATCTTGATGGGATTTGGTGGAGGGAAGGGGGTGGTGTGTTCTTTTTGTTGATTTATTTTTCGGGGTCATCGGGGGTCAAATATGGGGTCAAATATGGGGTCAAATAGATCAGTAAGGCCTATCTTGATGGGATTTGGTGGACGGAAGAGGGATGGTGTGTTCTTTTTGTTGATTAATTTTTCGGGGTCATTGGGGGTCAAATATGGGGTCAAATAGATCAGTAAGGCCTATCTTGATGGGATTTGGTGGAGGGAAGGGGGGTGGTGTGTTCTTTTTGTTGATTAATTTTTCGGGGTCATCGGGGGTCAAATAGATCAGTAAGGCCTATCTTGATGGGATTTGGTGGACGGAAGAGGGATGGTGTGTTCTTTTTGTTGATTAATTTTTCGGGGTCATCGGGGGTCAAATATGGGGTCAAATAGATCAGTAAGGCCTATCTTGATTGGATTTGGTGGAGGGAAGGGGGGTGGTGTATTCTTTTTGCTGATTAAATTTTCAAGGTCATCGGAGGTCATTCAAGGTCATCTGGGGTCAAATAAGATCCGTAAGGCCTATCTTGATTGGATTTGGTGGACGGAAGAGGGATGGTGTGTTCTTTTTGTTGATTCATTTTTCGAGGTCATCAGAGGTCATCTGGGGTCAAATAAGATCCGTAAGGCCTATCTTGATGTGATTTGGTGGAGGGAAGGGGGTTGGTGTGTTCTTTTTGCTGATTAAATTTTCAAGGTCATCAGAGGTCATCTGGGGTCAAATAAGATCTGTAAGGCCTATCTTGATGTGATTTGGTGTAGGGAAGGGGGTTGGTGTGTTCTTTTTGTTGATTAAATTTTTCAAGGTATTATATTACATCCCTTGCATTAACTACAATGCATACCTCTGTGACAGTGCTACATTGTATCATATGTTTCATCATCATTTCTTTCAAGTCACTTTTGATGAACAGGCGAGACGCGCCGTTCGAGAACCGCCTTGTTTTAGAAATCGGTGAAAAAATCGACCGACCGACCCATCCTGTGAGATTCATTTGCCCGTAGAACAGGGTTTCATTTTTTCGTCACCTAAACATTACCCAGTTTTATTGGTTTATATTTATCACTGAAGTACATAAAAACGTGATGTGATCAGGCAAAATGAGTCTAAAGTAAAAAATATCACATTCTTCAATTTCTTCTTGAGAGTTTCAGATATATGCAAAGCTATATTTTGCAAGAAACCCCATTATAAATGTACACTTAATATGGGGTGTTCACCCAAGAAATATGAAACAAAAAAAATCATTTTTTTAAATTAAAAATTTGTGCACAACGTAGCTAAATCAGTTTTGGTAAAAAATGCCAAAATTGCACCAAAATGATCTACAGACAATTCCCTGGGAATGGTTTTTTTTATCATAATTTGTTTTAGTTTTAAAATGTTGACAAAAAAAGTCAAAAATTGAATTTTGAGGTAACAAATCAATTTTTTGCACTTTTTGTCAACATTTTAAAAACTAAAAAAAATACACTCTTGGTAATTTCATATTTTTTGGGTTACCCCACCCCCCCCCCCCCCCCCCCTTAAATCAAAATATACGAGTAATTAAATGGGTTTGAAAACAAAAGAATAGTTATCCTTTATTTGGATATATCTAAAAATCAATATTGCCGACCTCCCACTGATGTGGTCACATCACGAATGACTTCATATTGAGACTTTCATTTTATTGGTTTATTTATTGCTTTCTGCACTGAATTCTGCATTCCATGCTTCATATAAGCATGGAATTATTGGTCACCCACATTTTGTTGTTGTGATGCCCTCAGCAACCAATCCTAAAATCTCACATATTAGGGTTGCATTTTTTCTTTGTTTAAAGATTTAAATGAATAAGTTTGCTCAAATAAAGGTTTTTTGAACTATGATATATTATCAGTGTTGGAAATAAGCAAAAATGGCCCAGGGCCATTTGGGGCCCTTGCTCATAAATCTTTAGGGGCACTCCACCATTTTCATGGGCACAAATAAATTAACCTAAATCATTGTTATCATCATCATCAATAATTAATGTAACGGTATTCCTCAGATGACAAGGGCCGCTCAAATAAATGTATATCCGACCTGGCTAACTATATACAAAATAACACAATTGGACTAATTTATAATTTCTGATCTCAATATATTGGCCCTCAATTGCTGTATTAACAATATTTTGGCCAGGTATTTATTTTACGTTCTCTTCAACACTCAGCGTTAAGTTATACATTCCATAAATATCTAACACACATCACACTTTTTATTTTATTTTATTTATAGGCAAAAGGTATCATAGTTTGACTAGGGGACATATGATATTAAACCCATTGAAGTAGTATATATTTGCTTTCTTCGTGTTACGTAATTATGAATGAATATGTAAGGTGGCTCGAGGTTGTACCGTTGTAGAAGTGCATTCAGGTCAGATTGCCCGCCATATCCACATCACTTTTTTCGGGTGTTTTCCTCTTCCTCTTTTTTTTAGCAGAATTTTTCCCCCATTTTATTTTGCAGTAGCAGAGCCAGATCTTTCCCCTTGACTATCCCAATCCAGTAATCGCTCTAGGGCGACAGCCAGTGACAGGAAACTGTAGGCCTAATCCATCAAAATATAATCGTTGAACAATCACAGTGAAGTAGAATATATATGCTTTCTTCATGTTACGTAATTATGAATGAATATGTAAGGTGGCTCGAGGTTGTATAGGTGCATTCAGGTCAGTCTGCCCGCCATATCCACATCCCCCTTTTTTTCCCCATTTTTTTTCTACTTCTTTGTTTAGTAGATTTGTTTCCCCATTTGCAGTAGCAGAGCCAGGTCTATTCCCTTAGGGCGACAGCCAGTAACAGCAAACTGAAGCTCTGTTGGTGGATGATAGCGAGATTCGAACCAGGATCCCCACATGCGAGTCCTTGACATTCTCCCAATAATAAGTTTTCCATTACATATCAGTGGCATAACTAGAGGGGGGAGGCGATATTGACTGTCGTGTCGGTTGAGATTGGCACTGTCGGTTCATTTGACAAGAGGAATCATGGAATTATGATGATCAAAAGTACACAGATGGAAATTGTTCGCGCGCTACACGCGCATGTCTCCCCAAAATGCAATATTTTTGCTTGTTTAGAGCCAAAATGCCTCAATCATAGCAAAAATAAGTGTAAAGTTAAAATGTTGTGTATGCTCACACATTTATTTAGTCAATACAATCTTGTCGGTGATCATTTTCATTTTTTGCCCCCCCCCCCCCCCCAACATCAACAAACTAGCTACACCACTATTCCATATATCTCTCGCTGTGATCCCTGAGAGCTAGACTGAAGCAGGGTGTGCTGCTGGCATATCAAACTTTCATTCAAGAGTACTCCGTCATTATCATTGTTGTATTATGTAGACTGACATTGTAATTAATCATATTTATTTAATTGATAAGGTTTTTTTAAGCAGTATAGTGGTTGTGCCAAACTTGAAGCTCTGTTGCTACACAACCATGACATGAAAAGGTATCTAAACAATTAATTGTTGATAATCATCATTCAATTTGAAATTGTTTAAATTTGGGCCTAATTCTCACAACCTAATTATCATATCCCCCACAGCTATGAAGCTCCATTACGGCGATCTAACGGATAGTACATGTTTAGTGAAGATCATTAATCAAGTGAAACCAACAGAAATCTACAATCTGGGAGCCCAAAGCCACGTCAAGGTGAGTGAGTGATAATGGGATTAGCCTTGTGATAATATGTACAAATAATAAGGGGGCAATTGCCCCCTTCCCTTCACCTGGCTACGCCACTAAAATTAACAGATACTGCTGATTTCAACCGATAAAAACCAACAGGCCCAAATATTGCTGGGAACAATTGCCCCTCTTCCCTCACTGGCTTTGCCACTCCTTTTCAAATAAACAGATACATGTACTACTGATCTCAACCGACAAAAACCAAATATTTGGGGGAACAATTGCCTGTCTTGCCTTCGTCTGGCTATGCCATTCAATGTCAAATCAACTACCGATCTCAACCGATAATAAACAACAGGCCTAAATATTGGGGTAAATAATTGCGCCTCTAGTCTCTGTCTGGCTACCCAATTGCATGTGAAATCAACAGATCCCAACAATCTCAACTGATAGTGACTAACAGGCCTAAATATTGGGGGTAACAATTGCCCTAGCCTCTGTCTAGCTATCAATGTCAAATCAGCAGATACTATTGAACTCAACTGATAGTGACTAACAGGCCTAAATATTGGGGGTAACAATTGCCCTAGCCTCTGTCTAGCTATCAATGTCAAATCAGCAGATACTATTGAACTCAACTGATAGTGACTAACAGGCCTAAATATTGGGGGTAACAATTGCCCTAGCCTCTGTCTAGCTATCAATGTCAAATCAGCAGATACTATTGAACTCAACTGATAGTGACTAACAGGCCTAAATATTGGGGGTAACAATTGCCCTAGCCTCTGTCTAGCTATCAATGTCAAATCAGCAGATACTATTGAACTCAACTGATAGTGACTAACAGGCCTAAATATTGGGGGTAACAATTGCCCTAGCCTCTGTCTAGCTATCAATGTCAAATCAGCAGATACTATTGAACTCAACTGATAGTGACTAACAAGCCTAAATATTGGGGGGAATAAGTTCCCCCCTTGCCCCCATCTGGCTATACCACTGTACGTAACGTTGCAGAAAAATGTGTTTCCTTCCATTATTTTCTTCTTTGGCTGAAATATAAAGCATAAGAGATAAATGTTGATAAGTCAAATGAAGTGTTGAAATGTTGAAATCTTCAAGGATGGGGTTGTTCTGAGGGGGGGGGGCACTCATATATAAAGTTGTAATCTTCCGTGTGAACCCACTCTCAAATTCTGCCCTTAATGCCGATTCCCAAGAAAGGAAACAGTGACTGAAATGAATGTATGAAGGAATTGTATGATTCAGTTTTGTTAGTAAATTTGTCTTAAACATAACCATTTTGGGCTATTTTTACAATAATCACACATGACTATCGGCCCAAGCCACCTTGTCACAGATTAAGGTTGAAAAAGATGTCCCTATTCTCTTAAATTGGTGCTTTTGATACCCTTGCAGTATCTGTGTTGCGGTCGAAAAAACCCCACCTTATTCCTCGTTATTGTTTACGCGGATGATAACAACATAATACCCGACTGGCTCCTTCCAACCCAACTCAGGATACTTGATCTTAACACAACCCGGCCTGACAGGAAACACATGTGACCCTTCACATAAAAACATACCTCTTGGCCCCTTTATTTCCAATGTCTGGTTTTAACATCATCAAAACATGCAAAAATCAAGCTTTAAATTGATACCTATAATTGAAATTTAGCCTCAGAAAATAAATTTTGTGCATACCATTCTACTGCGTGTTTGAAACTCCTGGATTCAAATCTCATTTTTAATGACTCTTTGAATATGTACCCTTTGCTCCTCATTTAGATTGATAATTTCAAAGGATTTTATCATTTTGTGGACAGCTGCCAAAAGGGGTTCTTTTTATTAAAACCGGTATAACTCTTGATAGCAAAGATCGATGTCAGAACAAAGCCTGTTTTGCTGGTTTAGTTGTTATCTAGTGCCAAATAATCGATTGGTAAATCCATCAAATTACCATACAGGGTGGTTCAATAAAACCTTGACAGTTTTTTGAAGCCATTTTTTTTAAAATTCTGTAGATTTAAAAAAAAATCTTTTTCAATATTCATCAACTACATGATCTTGACCATCTATGCTGAAAATATCGTTACAAATAACCTTACGGTTGCAAAATAACAGCTATTTGAACATGGTCTGTCTCATTTCACTCTGTCCACGGGTACTGATTTCGCGACGTTACATTGAATACTGAATGATGAAGTGCATGCAAGTAATCTAAGATTTGAAGATCCCGCCAGCAGGTGAAACCAGTGTGATTGGTAACATCTTAACTATCTATCCAGGCGAAATCAATACGTAATAATACCACGAGTGACCCTAATTAGAATTATTGATTTTCATAGATTGGAAGTGTTATTGTCTATGCTCTATGCCTTAACAGTGACGATCATGCCATTTAATGTTATCTTGCTGGGCATTTCCCTTAGGCAAAGAGATTTGGAGAGATTCTCTTCAAATAGCTATCATTTTGCCGCCATAGCATTATTAACATTGACATTTTCAGCATAGACGGCCAAGATGAAATTTTTGAGGAATATGTAAAAAAAAAACCACTCAAATCCCACAATTTTTAAAAATATGGCTTTGAAAAACTGTCAACGTTTTATTGAACCACACTGGTTTTGTTGTAACGTCGCGAAATCAGTACCCATGGACAGAGTGAAATGGGACAGACTTTGTTCAAAAAGCTGTTATTTTGCAACCGTAAGGTTATTTATAATGATATTTTCAGCATAGATGGTCAAGATCATATAGTTGATGAATATTGAAAAAGATTTCTTTTTAAATGTACAGAATTTTAAAAAAAATGGCTTCAAAAAACTGTCAAGGTTTTATTGAACCACCCTGTATTGTATGAGCCATATGTTCACAATTTCCATCAAAGGTGAATCAATTATTATTGCATACATGCTTTGTGTTTATTAGTTATTATTTTATTTTTACAAAAACTAAACAAATGTCTTCCTGATTGTGTCTTTGTTATCGTTATTTCACTATTGTATTATCAATATTTTATTGCTTTATTTATAAATAAAAGACGAAATATATTGTATACTCATTGCAATTATTCTTTACTTATTTGGTCTTGTTTTGATGTTATCTTATATGTTTGGTAAAGACAACAAAAAATCCGCCCGCCCGCCCCTCCTCTCTGAAAGCTGTGGAGGACAACATAACAAATTTCTTTTTGGCCTAATTGTCATTCGTTGATGTTTTTAGATATTTCATTGATATTTAAACATTTGTTAAGAAGGAATAAATGGCATCAATTGCTATTTCTCACATTCTCAGGTTTTTTAATGGATTTCTTCTATAATTCATTATTTTATTAATTTTGTAATTATCTCATTAATTTTATCTTTGTCGTTGTTGTTGTTGTTGTTAAATTTACTAAAAAAATATAAATAACTTATTAAAATACAAATGTTTTATTATGTTTTTAATTCATTTGATATTTAATTTATTTAATATTGAATTCTAGTGTGTAATATATTTAATATTTATTTAACATTTAGTTCATTTATTTTTTAATATTTATTTCACTAATATATTCTTTAATTATTTAATGATTATTTAATATTTAATGTATTAATTCATTTTTATCCCCTGGTTTTAAAACCAGAAGGGGATTTTGTCATCATGTCAATGTCCGTCCGTGTGTGCGCCCGTATGTGTGTGCGCCCGTATGTGTGTGCGTCCGTATGTGCCTTTTGGTTAGCCTTTTTTCCGAATACTGTATCTTTTGAACCGATGGACGGATTGACTTCAAATCTTCAGCGATAGGAAGGCCATGGTCAAAACTGTGGCTGGTTTTTTAGGGTCTAATTTGCATAGGTTATCTGAGGTCACAGGTCATCCAGGGGTAAAATCGTAAAAGTTGACCGATTGACTTGGAGAAAAGAAACATGAACACCAGGTGAACATGTCTAAAATGTATTAGAGGTCATCCGAGGTCAACGGTCATTAGAGGTCATCCACGGTCAAAGGTCAACAATGGGTTACATCGTGCAATGAACACCGGGGAACATGTCAAAAAATAATTAGAGGTCATCAGAACTCATTTTTTTGGGGGGGGGTCTTAATTTGCATAGGTCATCTGTGGTCAAAGGTCATCCAGGGGTCAAATTGTAAAAGTTGCTCGATTGACTTCAAACTTGGAAGAAAAGAAACATGAACACCGGGTAAACATGTCTAAAATTAATTAGAGGTCGTCAAAGGTCAACAAGGGGGTAAAATCGTGCCATGAATACCCGGGGAATATGTCAACAAATAATTAGAGGTCATCTGAGGTCAAAGGTCATCGACAGGTCAAATCGTAAAAGTTGCCCGATTGACGTCAAACTTGGAGAAAAGAAACATGAACACCAGGGGGGAACATGACCCCTCATTTAGTTGATCTCATTTAGTTGATCTCCCAGCCAGGGGGATTAGCAAGTCATGACTTGCAGTATTTTATTGATTTAATTAAATGTTTTAAATATGTAATATTTGTAATGTATAATTTAGTTCATATTTATTTATTCTTAACATTTAATTTAAGTTTTAAATCTATGTCATTCATATTTATTCAATTTATTTAATATCTAACTTAATATTTGCTTAATTGATTTAATATTCTTTTAATTCATTTAATAATTAAATTATTTCATATTTATTTCAATTATTAAATTACTTTTATTTTATTTATTTAAAATACATGATGTGTCATGAACAGCTCACTGTAGTCTGTATTACTTTAGGCATGAGTGTGCGGTATAAAAAATAAACCATGTGATACTTCCATAAATAAACAAAGAATGCAGATATCGTCCAACACTAGCATCTTTCAAGAAGCTAGGGCACACTTATAAAACTCACCCATTGCTTGTGTGTTGGATTTCGATCACGACAGGAGCATGCGCAGATGCGATTTTTGTGTAAGTGGTCTGTGATTTTGTCAACATTAAATTTTTACTGTGATGTGATTTGTCGATCTGCATTAAATGCAAAAAGAAACAACGCCCCGGCTGGCCTCGAACCACCAACCTTTCGGTTAACAACCGAACGCGCTTACCAATTGCGCCACGGAGGCGGTTACTTACTAGACTGTTTTGGTTTGTCATGTTCACCCGTACACTTCCCCGTACACTTTCTTGCAAAGTCGGGCATCGTTTTTTCTCAAATGTTGCCTGCATATTGCAGTTGCTGTCGACTTAAATACATGTGCTGTCAGTTGAACTTGGAACCAACGTTTAATTTGAACTGTCTATTTTCAATAAAAAAATACTCCAATACGGGAAAAAATTCACAAAAGCTCACAAACAAATAAGCACATCATTTTACTCGACCTAGAATTTCAACCCTACAATTTTGGCGTTACGAAAATATCGATGATGTGAGTGACGTCATTTAATGAGCTCATTAGCATAATTTATGTCCGTGAAATGTACAAAGCAGTTTGATAAGTGGGGCATCTAACATGGCAGCCTCAGTGTGGATGACAGCCTGGTCTACAATACATACAAATGTCCTCATTGCATAGTAAGATTGTACCAAAATATGCGACTTATAACGCACCATATGCCATCTTTGCTATCACTTTTATATATTCTGTATATTTATGTGGAGAACGTTTTTGGTTGGCTATTTCACGATGCAATTGCATCATCATTATATAAAAATACCCTAATATCTTTAATTTCTCAAAGCCATGGCAATATGGTTGCCGGACCAACAACCGACAACCAAAAGTGATACAATCAAGTTTATGGAAGGCCTACTTCCCTTAACCCTTACAGCCCCACACCCCATGAAATCCCATTTCCCAGCCTGTCGGTTCCACCTGCCGCTGAGGTTTTTGGGTGAAATAATGGCCCCGGGCTACATAGCTCCCCCCGTGGCTCACTTGGTAGAGCGTTGGACTTGTAACCGAGAGGTCGTGGGTTCAAACCCCGGGGCGTGGCACCTCTTGTTGTGTGTGTTTTTTTTGCTTGAAAAAAATTTCGTTGGAAAATCCACCAGTAGTGTTAGGGTTAAACAAATCATTTACTGGGGCAGAAACCCTCTGGGCTAACAAATTAAAGTGACATATATTCTGGGATGGTTGAGATTGCTGGTGTTTTTTCAACTCAATAGGATACAATACAATCCTAATTGGAGTATATTTTAGAGTCAGCAATTTATATCATGTACTCATTCTATTTTTATAAATTGTCATGCATATAATACCCACAAGGGTAGGGATTATGGGTAATTTACCAGCCTTTGAATCATATGAGGGATGTTTAATTGCATTTATTGTCCTTAATTCAAAAGTGTTATCATATGTTTCTGTATATGAAGAGGTATTTTGCAAAAGGGCTATGGTGCATTTTTTCAAAAAATGAGTTTGATATAGAAATGTATAGGGAAAAATCATGTTTCAAGGGAACAAAGTCATTTTTTTCAAAAAGACCTACATCTCATTGTAAACAGCCATTGAAATTGTTGTTTTGTTGCAAAAGGGCCTGTATCCAGAATTATATCGGGATACTCCATCTGCTTGTACATAAAGAAAAAATACCACACACAAAAAATCATTTATTTTAATCATTGAAAATAAATAAGTTTGATATTGAAATGTGTAGGTCACAATCATATGTTTCAAGGAAATAAAGTCATTTTTTTTCAAAAATACCTACATCTCATTGTAAACAGCCATTGAAGTTGTTGTTTTGTTGCAAAAGGCGAGTTTTGTTGCAAAAGGGCCTACATCCAAATTTTCAAAAAATGTAAACATGATTTAAAAAAAAATTAAAACTAGCACATTTAAAATTTATATCAATTTCAATTAGTATGTAGTGTACCTCTTTCATAATCCATTCAGTTTTTCAATTGCTCAACTTGAATATTTAGAAACAGTTTTTTGACTTTTTCTCAATAAGAGCCAAAGTGGATGTAGGCCCTTTTGCAAAATACCTCTTCATATATGAAGAGGTGTTTTGCAAAAGGGCCTACATCCACTTCTGCATTTTTACTCATTTTGCATTATTGCATGGATGGCTATTCATTATGTGGAATGTGGCTTGTATTGATTGTTGCCTCAATTGGTGTGCATGGATGCACTAATCCAAGTCATAGAAACAGTAATGAACACAGCCATGGTCAGAAGTCACAAACTGGTCAAAAAAAAAGTTTCACTTCTAATAATGTTGAGAAATGCACCAATTCTGATTAAACGGGACAAAACTTAAGTTTTACATACTTAATGACCAACAAACGATATATTGTTGGAAAGCTTAAGATTCAAGGTTTTTTATTTTTGCAAAAAAAAATCAAATTATACAGGGTGTGTACAATTTTTACAGGGTGGAATATAAAAAAATTGATCGTTTTTGCTCCTCACAAAATAGTTTGATAGTTTGTACAATTTAGGGTTTAGCTGAAAATAGTCACCAAAATCAGAACAACCGCAGAAGGTGCTACCAAATTTGCTAAGAATCATTTGCCCAAAATGTACACAGGAAAAGTACAGGGTGTCTAAAATTATGATGAAATAATGCATAAAATGAATGTTTGTATATAATATTCTATGAACTTTAGTTTGCATGGACCATTTAATTTAAAAGAAAATGGTTATCAAAATGAACTACATGAATATCGTTAAAGTTCCTTTTATTTTGAATACAGGGTGGTCCAAAATAGGTCTAAATAGCAAATTTTTCATGAATCTATGAACAATTCTGTGAAGAAACACTTCTGGCTTTTTTAGTTAAATGTTTTACTACCCAGGGTAGAAAAGGACTGAAGAGTCACACAAATGAAATAGAGAGACTGCGATTTGGCCATTGTTTAATCAATAAAATGAATAAAACTGTGTATTTTTTACATTAAAACACTCCCTGAATTGAACATCATATTCTAGTAGAGAATGTCTAGATAACAATTCAATATTAGTATTCATAGTAGCAGGCACATGTTATTAACACATATGAGAAGTTTGAAACCTTTTCTATGTATACTTTTAAAATGGCATCAATTTCAAAAGTTCTAGTTTCCCGCTATTTTGTGTACAAACCTATGGGCGCCTCATCCACCGGCTCCTCATCCACCGCTCCCACCCTTGACTCACTCGACGTTTAGATTGATAACTTCACTGTTGCTAAACATGTGGCTTTAATTCCTTTTTTATTTGGTAGCTGGATAAATTGTCTTTAATATGATACCAAAAATGTTATGTTTTTTTTGACAACTTCTATTTAAAATAGAGACACGTATCACGATTTTAAGGATTTTTTGAAACGATCCCACCTTATTTGATATACCTATTAGTGACCTGTGACCCCATACAATAATTTGATTAATTCCATGGACTTGTCAATACAAATTCACTAAATGCAAAAATGTCGGGGTGGTCTGGTGGCCCTTTTGCAACAAAGCTCTTCATATGTAAGGCTTTATACTCCAGCAAAATGGTAAAAACCGCATCCCGCTAGAGCTGACGAAACGCGGAGCTAGATTTTGTTTAGATACTGGCTGGAGTTTTGTTGTTTAGGAAGTCGATGGTGGCGTTTTTGAACTGGTTGAGCGTCGGCTTGCTGACGATAGAAGATGGAAGACAACTGTTCAAGTGTTGGAATCATATGGTGGAAAATGTATAAATGACTTTTATAATCGTTGCATATATATATTATCATGGCTATTTATATTATACAAATGAGCATTGTCACTTTTAATGATGATAAATTATCTTAGTAATTATATTAAGGTTAATTATATTAAGGTTAATTATATTAAGGTTAATTATATTAAGGTTAATTATATTAAGGTTAATTATATTAAGGTTAATTATATTAAGGTTAAATATAAAGCTTAATATAGTAAGGTAATTAGATTCAGGTTAATTATATTAAGATTATATTAAGGTTAACTATATTAAGGTACTACTACATGTATATGTAATCAAAATGGATGTTAAACAACATTTGATAATTTATGGTAGAAAAATCAATGTCAGTTGTTAACATATGTTTACATTTGGTAGCATAATAAACGGAAACTAATGCAAATGCTACAAAATAAATCTTGTTATAGCTGACAAGTTAAATACCGTCAACATTTCTCTCCTGTGTTTGCTATCTGTAAATAATTACAGTTTACTAAAACCGCGATATCCTGTGAATTCGCAATTTGCAACCAAAACCGAGAAATCACACGAAAATAAACCAAGATCATACCCCGAACAAAAACTTTCACTCATGCAATCACTCCTTAATAGGGCTGAATCTTTTATGATACAGATAAACAATTATTAAAAATGATTTATTAATTTATTATTAATTATGGACAATTATTAAACAATTCTTTACCTTTCACGGTATAAACTATCGATATGAGTTAGCCAGTCTTTTCCTTCCTATTCCAATTCACTGTTCACTGTTCAGCAATTAAGTTTAGCGGTCCAGGTATGATGAGTTATTGTTGTCTAAAGCAGCGCCTGTTGTTGAATGATGCACAGATTCCGTATGAAATGAAATATCGGATGATTTCTCCCCGTCATGTGTTTATTTCATGATTATGTGACGTTTCATGGTCTTGTGGGATTTTCCATTACAACGTCCAAATGACTGTTCTAGAAATTTCCATTACCAGCGTGGTATTGTGTGATGTGATTGGTTGTGTAACCTGAAGAGGGCGGGGCCTTTGTAAAATCTTTTAACGTCATGGTTCTTGGGGTGGTTGATCAACACAAAACCTGCTTTAAAATGCTCATTGGACTAAAATCAAACATATTACCAATATGTCAGCTGAAATATTTTAACAAACAAGTTATGGATGAAATAAAGAAAATAAAAAGAACATTTTACATAGAATTCCTGAAAAAGGATGCGCGAGGGGACAATAATCTACTTTATGTTTTTACTTGGCCTATGTCTAAAACAGCACCTGTTGAATGATGCACTGAGATTTATTTATCTTTATTGATTTGGGTTTTTTTGGTTTGATGTCATGTACATGTATGTATTTCACAATATGATGTTTTCATGTGTTATGTGGGAATTTCCATGTTAGTTAAGGCGCGAACTCTATAGTGATTACTTCTGAAATGTCCACATGGTCAATTTTTTAGGCTTGAACGAAAGCCTAAAGAAACAAAGAATTGGACTGTGTGTTCATTTATTGATACTTCCATCAAAACAAATATTTGAGCATTGATAATGTGCAATATGTCACATTTCAGTAATTTTATAGTAAATTGAATATTTTGCACCTAATAAGTGTTTTTTTCTCGACGAGAGGTTAAAACTGCACATGCATATTCTGTACAAGAGAATCAGCAATAGGGTTGAGTAAATCGATGAATCAGGGATAGCTCAAAAGTTGTTCACACAAATACTGAGGTTTTGGCAATGTCAGAAGCACCCGGAAGTTGTTTTTATCGACTACAATGTTCCCGATGTTATTTTTGGTGGTTCCTGGGGTTATTTTTGGTGGTTCCAGGTGTTTTAGGCTCAATTTTGTTTAACTGGTAAATATATTTTGAGTGATCACTATTTATATCATGGTCTTTTGATTTTTTTAATGGAATTTTTTTTTGAACCACAAGACTTTTCATTGTGGTTCCAGGTGTTATTTTTTGATGGTTTCCAGTGTTTTATGCTCCATGTTGTTTAAGCAGTAAATAATGTGTATTGGGTGTCCCTATTTTCATGTTCATATTTTGAATGAACATAATTAATTTGGGACAACACTTTTGTTTGTGGTTCCCAGTGTTATTTTTGGTGGTTCCCTGTTTTTATGCTTCACATTGTTTAAGCAGCAAAATATACATACTGAGTGGTCTCTATGGTCATGTTTTGATAATTAAAATAATTATTTTAGACAAACAAATGTATTTTAGAGGTGTTTTTTGATTTAATTTTTGGTTGGTGGTTCCCAGTGTTTTAGGCTCCTTGTTATTTAAGCAGTGATCTTAATTTTATTCATACATCCAAACCTTTCAACTCACTCAAAATTCTGCCAAACCATCCTTACATTACAGGAGACACACTGCGCCAAAATTATGTCTTGTGTTGTCAGAGGTTAGTGTGGATTAGGCCAATGGAAATTAATTAATAAGTTTCCCATCACAAATTTTCAAAAGCAGGCCACACTGCAAGATGCTCCGCTCACTGCACTTACATGATGGTATACAAGTGCCCCTCCCTAATATGATCTGCTGCTGTCGGTTGTACAAGCTGTAAAATGTAAAATATTGTATTAACCCTAACCTTAAGTAACGACTCCTTTTTAAAAATTTGCTCCGCCCTTTTGGCCTTGATATGAGCACACATGAAATATTTTTGATATTCATGATATATATTTATTTTTTTATATTTGTTTCAGGTATCGTTTGACATGGGTGAATACACAGCCAACGTTGATGGTGTCGGAACGTTGCGTCTCCTAGACGCGATACGCACTTGTGGCCTGTCAGAAACCGTCCGATTTTACCAGGCATCGACGAGTGAAATGTTCGGCAAGGTTCAGGAGATACCGCAGAAAGAAACAACTCCGTTTTATCCCCGGTCTCCGTATGGTAAGTGTTTACACGTCATGTAACAATATCCGGGAGGGGAGTACTCAGATTTGGTTTGGTCAGGGTGTGTCGCTGGAGATTCAAAACCCCTACCCATTTCTATGGGTGATTTTGAAAAAAGCAGTACCCATTTCTAAGGATTTTGCTTCATTATAGACCCAATTTTCGCATATACTCATTTGTAAAAAGTGACCCAATTATTAGGGATTTCCACAAAATCATACCCCATGTTTAGGGATTTGTTGCAAAAAAGCAACCCATTAGAGCGACACATCCCCGTATACCGTATTAGGCCCCCTCCCCGGGAACAATACAGCGCTCATAAAGGTTACTTACCGGGTCAAAAATATGCTCATAACTTTAACCCCTGAGCCTACCTGCCCATCTAACAGTTTTTCCAATTGGTTAATAACAAAATATATTCATTTGAATCACCAATTAAAAGTTTGCTTCTAAATATTTTACTCCAATTTTTACCAGGGATATAATATTTCTTACATTGTCTCTGATTGGTGCAATGAATTATATATCCATCTTTCTGACCAATTGGCAGGTAGTTCTCAGGGGTTAAATTGTAAATCCACCCTAAAAATATTAAAAATTACAAAATTATGGAGCAATTTCTTCAAATTGAAGCAATTTGCAGTTCAGATGATCAATTTACTGATATATAGCTTCAACTCACCAATGAGGATTAAGGGATGTGATTTAAGATTATCATGTAGGTAAATTGTATGTGGTTGGCATCTATATTCTCAAAATTGTGTGAAAATATTGAGATAGAATTGTTTTGAATCATCAATAAAAAACCACTGAGAAATGATAGTGAACTGACTGTACATCCAATGCTGGAAAGTTAGGCAAAATGTAATGCATCTCTGTAGAAAGATAGCACTGGTTTCGGGCTTGCTATTTGTGGTTATTTACTTGCGGGATCAGATGTTGAAAGTTAGCAAAATTTAATGCATCACGGTAAAAAGATATAATGGTGAGTCGTGAAAGGATAGCGCTGGTTTCGGACGCGCTATTTGTGTTCATGTACTTATGTTCCTGTTGACAATGGTCCATCAAGTGATCTGATGTTGAAAAGTTAGGCTAAGGCCTAAAAAAAAAGTTTGATTGGCGTAACATGACCAAAACAAATAGGGTAGGTCGGTCAGGATTTTTTTTTTTTAATTTTTTTTTTTAAATCACCTACTTTTGAACACTTAAAAGACACACACAAATGAATAGACGGCAAAAATTCCTTTTTCTTTAAACATTTTTCTTTTTATTTATAGAAACCAACAGACTTAAAATAGCTGAAAATGAAAGCAAACAGTCAAAAACTTTAATACTTTGTTCAATTTTTATAAATATATATATATATATATATTTTTTTTTTTCCCCTCAAAATAATAAAAAATATTCAGGGTCGGCGATGTATTTAGGGTCGGTCGGGTTACGCCAATCAAACCTCTTTTTTTTTAGGCCTAAATTGAATGCATCACTGTCAAAAAGACTGTATCAGATCTTGGAAAGTTAGGCTAAATTGAATGGAGCTCTCTACTGTAGAGCCAAGATTTCTCCATATTTGCCCATCCCTTGTTTATCTTGAATCACTTCAAAGTTTAACTGAATAACAAGGTTTTAGCTATTGACATTTTATCTGGAGGACAATTATATTTGCAAAGTTATGACAGTTGAATTATATTTATTAAAAAGTTAGACATAATAGTTAGGAAACACTTAAATTACGAGCTCTATCGGTACACTGACGATTCAACACTTTTCGCACCCATTAAGTCTTCTACCAGCTCCAATGCAGTAGCTGCTAGCCTTAACAATGATCTAAGCAATATGAAAGCATGGGCTGATAAATAGAAAGTGACCTTTGAGCCTACCAAGTGCAAGACCATAGTAATCTCTAGGAAGAGAACCCCATCCCAACTTGAACTCTACTGCAAGCTACCATCTGCAGACAAACTGGAAATTTTGGGTGTTACCATTGATAGCAAGCTGACTTGATCCAAACACATCTCGGTTGTCTCAACCAGGGCTGGCCAGAAGCTCGGCGCTCTTTGCAAGGTTGCACATAAATTGACGGCATTGGGCAGATCTACTGTGTACAAATCACAAGTCCGTAGCGTAATGGAGTATGCTTCACTAGGCTGGTCTAGCGCTTCACCTACTATCCTAAGCCAGCTCGACAACATCCAAAGGAAGGCACGCAAGATCATTGGAGCTCATGACGCTACTGGTCTATCGCATCTCAGCATCACAAGCCTACTTCACAGGCGACAGGTAGCAGCAGCCACAGTCTTGTACAAAATGCACACCAACCATATGTTCATCGTCGTGCTACGCGTTCAAGTGTTGCAATGCCAGATCGTGCCCTTTCACTGCCGCCTGCCAGAACTTGCTGCTTAGACAGAAGTTTCATCCATACAGCTGTTCCACTGTGGAACAGTCTTCCAGTCAATGTTGTTGGCAACATCCAAGAAGAAGGACTACAATCTTTTAAATGTCGTGTTAACAGACACTTTCTCCAACTCTTCAAAGTATGTTGTCTAAGCTCTCTCGATGTATCAATGACCTCCAGATATTATTTTTCTTCTCTTATATTTTTGATGTTGTTCTCTATGTTTGAGTGTTTATCCTATTCCTGTCCCACGCCACTTTCATTGGCTTTTTTACCAGCCCAATTGTGTTTACTTGTATTTTTGATTATTTTCTGAGTTGCAGTGAACCAATTGATTGGCCCATCAGAGCTCTCTGTTGAGAGTTACCGGTTTGATTTGTAATCACACAGTTCATTAACTTTGTTAATGTATGTTGGGCTATTGTTCACATTTACTCTTTATATAAGAAAAAAGAATGGACCTCAGATATTGTAAAGTTAGGCAACTTCTTTAAGGAAATCAAATCCAAGAATACGGCATGTGGTCAATTTTTATTTGGTCATAGCTGTGAGTCAAGGTGTTTAAACTATGGACGACAAATATACATTATGACAATTGAGGTAAAATTGTTTGAACAGTCACTTTAAAGACAGTTTAATAGGATTCATTCGTGTAATGGGACTGACTTAACATCAGATATTGGAAAGTTAGGCAACAATTGATGTAGTACTGTCAGAATTTAAATCAAATTCATGGTGGCGCTTGTTTCAATGCCTACTTCGTCCACCAAGTGTGTCAGAAGTTGAAGCTGCCTAGGCTTACACAAGTTTTGGTTGTTGGTTGTAGCTGTGATTTTGATTTTTATAACCATGGAAACGTTATGTGGAGACGATTTCATTTGCAAAGTTTATAACATCTTTTGAATGACACTTATTGGAATGTTAGGCAGAATGATCCACAGATTGTTTGAGATTGAACTTAAGATGTGGAAAAGTTAGGTAACCCTAACTTCCCGGACGTGTTATTGTGAATTTGAACCATCAGTTTTTTCTTCGCAAGTTGTTCAACTGGTGGGGCGTGACACAAGACTTACCGGCTGAGACTAATACTTTATCATGCAGTACCAGATGATTGTAACTGTGTCGGGTTTCGTAGTGTGTAGGATGGTTAAGGTTCAGGAACGTCCGTGTGTGCAGTGTCCACGTTAACTGGTATCGCATCGCAATTTGCGCCACACTATCAATCAACAGTGACGCAAATTTGTATGCATACACAAACAAAAATCCTTAATGCAAACCCTGCGTGTGTGTGGTTACAGGAGTGAGTCAGGGTTTTAACTATGTACATTTTTATGCGGATGAACATTTTGTTTGCAAAGTTATGAGAGTTAATGCAGACGCTTTAAATAATGTGTGTTAGAAAGTTAGGCAGAATAGTTAACTGAATGTACAGTGCGTGTGGTAAAGTTAGGCAACCACTGTAAGAATATAGGGAGTTCCTTTAGTATACCCTACCACTGCATGTATTCAATGGAGACTTTTAAAGAACGTCCCATACACTTACACAGTGAGGAATAAGAATGGTAGGGTATTCTAAAGCTTACCCATTTCGGAGACGCAAGTTGGAAAGTTCGTAGAAAAGTCAGTCAAATGACCAAACTTCAGATCACATCACCAAGGAAAATATTTGAACTGTACTGATTGAGATGTAATAAAGTTAGGCAACCAACAATCGGTAAGGAAATCAAATCCAAAACTGTACTGTACAACATGTGGTCAATATTAGTTTAGTTGTAGCTATGATTCAAGGTTTTATATATGGACAATGTATATGTGAATGAAAAGTGATGACAGTTAAGGTCCCTGAAAGTGAAGGTCTATCTCATATTCATTTGGGAAATTAGCTATGCCATATGCATTTCTTTTTATGTAGAAAAAATAGCTATGCTTAATGCGGAAATTCTTTTTTTATTGTGTTTTTGGCCCATTCCCCCCCCCCCTCCCCTTTCGGAGCCATTGGGCTCATCGCGTAGGGTTATGGGGCAAACGGCATACTTATGCGTGCAGGGTGTGTGAGACATATTTATTTTTTCTTGACCTAAAGTGGACTTATTTTTTATAATGATATTAGAAAGTTAACTATAGTTTGATCAGCTCCAAATTGACAAAGCCTCCTTACAGCAGCGAATGAATACAGAAGGATGCTGGTGCGAATGAAGGCATCAAACACACTAGGGAGAGATAAAAACCAAACATTTCTCGCCAATTTGGAACTGATTAAACTATAGGATAGTGAACTGAATGTTCTTCAGATGTGGTAAAGTTAGGTAAAACTGAGTGCTAATGCTAGTGCTAGATTTTTTCAACAACTCCCCATACTTACAGTTCAGTAGCAAAGCGTTGAGATAGACCATGCTGCTATGGAAACCAGCACGCCGATCGAAGTGCACCACACAACTTTTGAAACTAAAAGAAACTTGATTGTTATTTTAATAATTTGGTCATTTTAGTAGTAAGTTTTTGAAAATAGTTTGATTGAAATTGTTAAAAATGAAGTACAATTAAACTATGTTCTTATTGGCATTGTCTTTTCATGAAATGGCGTTCAAATCCTTGTTCGATGTTTCAGCGTAAATGTGCATCACCAATCTACAACTCGCGTTCTGCGCATCAACCAAGCAGACGATGCGAACGTCGTTGGTAGATTGGTGATACACATACGTAAGTCTATAATGTTTGTCAGATGTTGACAACATGAACTTTGCCACTGAAAATATGATGTCAAATTCAAGTTTGCTTTATTTTCAAATATAGGAGCCATAGAAAAACACTTCATCAAAGTAATAAGGCTAAATTTAAAAAATCATTTGTCTCAAAGCTCCCTCGCGCGTTAGTTTATTGATGCGCATTAGAAATACAATTGTTTTTTTCTAAAAATAAAAAAAAATCCCAAAATTTCACCGATTTTTCAGATTTTCATTGATCACATAATTTTAAATACAAAAGGTAACTTTTACAAGGATTTCAATATTTTATATTTAAAAAAAAAAATACAAAAAAAAGGCATTCTGCATTAGGTTCTGAAAAACTGAAGAGCTTTGAGACTAAACATTTTGTCAATTTAGCCTAATGTGTTGAGCGATAATAGTATCATCATGCTGATTAAAAATGGGGATGTCAACATTATTGACCGAATACTGTGTAAGAAAGTTAGGCAGATATTTGAACTGATTGTGATTCAAACATGGAAAAGTTAGGCACAATTGATTGCAGAATGAGTTATGCTTTAACCCTAACACTTTTGGGATGGAAATGTTGAAAAAACTATACAGGGTGGAAATGGGCGAAAAATTTAATGGATAAAATTATACTTGCCAGCGACGGGAGTTAAACCAGGCATCTTAGTCCACTCGACCAGGGGGTCACTCGCCCGTAATTAACAATTCCATGCGCATTTCACCCTCCGTGATCGCCCGGGTAGATAGACTGAGGTGGCATGTGCTGCCAGCATAGTTTTCAAATAGTATTTCATGTGGTTCAGAAAGGTCAGTGTTCTTTATGAGAGTGATATTTGACCAGTTTCCCGATGTGGAATAGTTAGGCAGTAATTTACTGCACCATCAAAATGATATCACATTGAAGCCTGCCTGAATTCAGATATGGAATAGTTAGGCATATTTCATTGCAGAAAAAAATAGTTATCCTGTAACTGATAGGTTTTATTCTTCATGAGGGTGATATTTCACAAATTTTGTGTATGTGTACTAACTTGAAATCAGGCATGCAATAGTTATGCAAAATGTACTCAGCGCATATTGTGCATATGTTGTATAGTGCTTAAGAGAAAGAAGAAAAAAACCAATAAATGGGGAGGTTGGTTGCTGTCCTGTACACATGAATTCCAACCTAAATGTGGACATTTTAGGAAAGTTTAAAAAAAAGTTTTTTTCCAAAAATAGCAACATATTTTATATTGATATTTGGTGTCATTTTGACTGGAAAAAGATTGTGTGACTGACCGACCCTTCTTGAAAGGTGCGTGTCGTCCCATAGCAAAGGGTTTTTTAATTTATTTTTTCCCTTTAAGCGCAAACTTTGCTTAAATTCATGTTAATATCAGATGTAATTCTTCAGATCAGGAAATTACAAGATAATCGTATGAAAATGAATCAAAATCGTATAATTTTCAGTGATATTTACAGGGAATAAATTATGATGTCAGTTATACCTTTGAAAATGTCTGATTTTGCTCGCCATGCTGATCTAATTCTTTGACAGGACAAGTTGTTACTGCATTGACCGCGCTGTTGGATGTGGAATAGTTAGGCAAAAGTGTCCTCACCTCTGTAAATATTGCAAATGGTGTATGCAGAATAGTTAGGCAAAATTAATTGCACCACTGTAATTGCATTTATATGATAATATGGTTTTGCTTTTTTCTGATGATGGGTATTCGCAATTGGATAGGAGATGTAACAGAAATCAAAATGAAAGGTCCTGATCAGATTCACTTTTCAACATCAAAATTGAGATTTTGGTATCAGAAGAAACCTCATGTTTTTTTCACATTATCCCTGCAAAATTATAGACCATAGAGATGTTTGGTTAGATGTTATGAGTGAAAATGTATTTATGTATCCCTAAATGTTGTATACCACACCTGAAGTTTGTGAAATTTTCATTGAGAAAAATTGAAGTGATCATTTGCCTTTAACTTTAAAACCACTTTTGTGATTTAACTCAAATTTTGGAATAAGGCTGTATGGTGCAGAAAATAGAAACACCATGCGAAAAAATTAGGTCCAAATCGGGCCACCCACCTTTGATGTTTTGTCTTTGGTAATTTTTATTCTACAGAAAGTAAATATTAACTAGTTATATTGGCCTATATGCATGATTCTAGCAGAATCTATGACTAGCGAAACTCAATTAAATATGCGGGAGGATTGAGCAATGATTCCAGCCGAGTAAGTGAAATGAATTAGGATGACCGGGTTCGAGTCCGTTATTTGTGAATTTTATTTTATTCTACTGTTGATTTAATTATTCTATTTCATTAATTTGATTGATTTAATTATTCTATTTCATTATATTGATTGATTGATTGATTGATTGATTGATCGAATTCTATTTCTTTTCCTACCCAGGTGCTGCTAAACTATACGCCTACTGGATCACCATCAATTTCCGTGAGGCCTATGACATGTATGCGTGCAATGGTATATTATTCAATCATGAGAGTCCAAGGAGAGGTAGGTTATGTAGTGGGTATAGGGTTAGGGTTTGGGATTGAGTTAAGGTTAGGGTAAGGTGATACAACAAAAAAACCAACTGTTCTACAGACGAAAACAGACGTCTCAGGTAGGGTCGGTCAGACAGGGTTTTTTTCTTCAAAATTTGTGTGACTAAATCAAATTTTCAAAGAAATCCCAAAATATCAAAAAAGAGAAAAACAAATTTAAAAACCTACATAAAACACTGCATGTTCCAAAAAAAAGGAGCAACAAAATATAATTCAAACATGAAAATCTAATGGAAAAGTAATATAAATTAGCTTTTCCATGTTTTTAGGTTGCACCTTGGAGTGTTAAACAGGACAAGTATTGTAGTATATATGCTATTGATACAATAAGATTTAAAAATAAAGGCTGACCGACTGACCCAACCTGAGAGGTCCGTTTGCCCGTAAAAACAGGGTTTCTATTTTCATCGTTTAAGAGAGATTTTAAGGAAAGGCTTTGCAAATTCTAGAAAATGTGATGATTTGATAAAAAGGTTAGCTCTTGAAACAAAAGGAGTTATGAACATGATACTACATTAAATGGTAACTGTGTGTGTAAAGCTTAAATTTAAGTTAAAAGTAACGTTAAATTTAAGTTAAAAGTAATGTTAAGTTTAAGTTAAAAGTAACGTTAAGTTAAACTTAATAAAACTTTTTACATACTTTATTTCATTCAAGTAGTATACAGCTGTGGTCTGCTTACTACCTACTTTGCGCTTCCTAATTTGGCCTCAATAGACAATACATTCTTGAAACAGTCTAAATTGGTGTTGTTTTTAAACAGGAGGTATTTAAGAAAATTAACGCAGCATGGAGTGTGTCACTTTTTGTAGTAATCTATCTTGTACGAATGACTGAACTTTGTTTGGCTATTAAAGGAGATCAGACTCTTCGATAAACAAACCCACACGCCTAACAGACTTCATCTAGGTCTACAGCGCGCTAAGGCCAAAAAATATTTTTGTTTTGTTTACCTCTGCCAATGTCGTTTAAAGTTACAAAAGTTGATTTACCATCTTGATGTATTGTCTTGCTAGAAATGTTTATTTAGCACGATGTAATATTGTATAGAAAGACATTTTGGGATAATATGTGAATTTACATTTGTTTGTGCTCTCAAAATGAAGATAATAAATTATTTAGCATACTAT
The DNA here is from genome assembly GCA_035610835.1 of Ophiura sarsii. NCBI lineage: Eukaryota > Metazoa > Echinodermata > Ophiuroidea > Amphilepidida > Ophiuridae > Ophiura > Ophiura sarsii. Next base: position 30,827,073 of record CM069444.1, on the reverse strand, counting down.
TCAGCTATTATTATATTTCTTTTTTGATTCTCACATTCTTTCCCCTCATATAAATATATTCATCTATTTATTTTATTTTAAAAATATTATTTTTTTCGACAAAAGAAAAACTGCTAAGAGTAAAAGCAAGATATACCAACAGGGTGTTGCGAAACAGGTAATAACAAGGGAGAATAACGTGATAAAACAGATAAATAACACAAAAACAATAACACACAGAAATGCACTGGGACAAGCATTGAAAATTGCTGTGCAATGAAACAACAAAAATATATGGTAACAATAAAGACCGACGTTTCAAGTGGATATACCACCCTTCATCAGGGACAAAATATAAAAACAAAAGTGTTAAGAACTATAAATAAGATAATGAACTAAACAAGTCCACCACTGTAATTATAGCACAATGTCAGTAATAGATGTTGACTACTAACTAGACACCCAAGTTAACACTAAAAGAAAAACTGTTGCCGATAACAGCCTTGCCATGAGTAATAATAATAATAATAATAAAATAATAAACATATTTGTGTAGTGCCTAACATCGAGATCCCTAAGCACTTGAACATAAAAACATATAAACAAACTATACGTGGATAAAGAAAACAAATATTAAAAAGCCATTGTAAACAAACGAGTCTTTAAAGATTTCTTAATAGAATATTGTTAGAGACACAATTGTCTAAATTACCCATAATTTTATTTGTGTTTATATATTTTTCAACTATCATACACAAAAAAGCAAATAAATGAAGGGAGGGAAAAAAGACCAACTCTTAATCCAGAACTTTCTGAATTTACGAGTAACAAATCTTATTTGTGCTTAATTATTACCAGACCAACTTGATCTGCTATTGTGTTATCTAATAAGCTTACTCTGAAATAAAGACAGTACCAACCACACACCTCTCCGATTACTAACGTAAACATTTCAGTGCTCAATCTAAACACTGGCTTTATCTTATACAGGCTCCAATCAGACAGCCTAACAGCCAATTAGCAACAATTAACTGATTAATTAATTAATCAATAAAAGCCAAGCATGACTGGAGTGAGTCTGTGCGACCTCCTACGTGGATGTGGGGTAGGGATTTTGTTTATGTTACTGCTAGGATTTGGTTTAAGACATTGCAAGCATTCAATCAGTCGTAAAGTGTTGCATGATTGATTGGCTTAGGTTAGATAGTCATAGATTCGGTTTAAAATCCACCCTTAAAGATGCTACTTTGGGGTAAAATGGTATGAAACCTCTATGGTCGGAGGGTCTTTTTACAGTGGGAAGGAACAATTGAGGATGGAAATGGAGCCATAAATCTCCCATCTTGAAGAAATAGTAAAACCATATAAATGTCATACCAGAAAAACAAATAAACAAACAAACAAAATAAAACAAAACGAAATGATCAAACAAACAAGACAATACAAACAAAAACACACATGCCATTTTGCTTTTATTGTATTTTGTTGTTGAAAAATGACAGTTTAGCAGTATTCCATTCACTCTAAGTAAAAAATGGTTCCAAATGAGTTCTACAACTGAACCTCAGATGGTTCTCCAACAAACCAAAAACATCTGTGTAAGAACCATTTTTGGTTTGACGAAGTACCTTTTGGGGTTTGTCAATTTTGTAAGAACCATTTTTGAGAATTCCATTCTTCCTGAGGATTCCATGTAGAGCTCTGAAATTTTCAATATTGAACATTTTTTGCTGAAAGTATTTTCAGGTTCAAATTTGAAAGGGCTGTTGGATGAAACCTGGGAAGGGGGCACTGGCATTGGAAAAGGGTATAGGTATGTGCCGCGCTGAAGACCCCCTTTTTCACCCTCTGCTGCCAGCTCTTATGACCCCCTTTTGGGCCTGCATCAGTTCTTAAGACCCCAATTTTATTGAAAATTCAAAAATCCTGGAATTGTGCGTTCCAAAGCCCCAATTCTTCGACAATTTTGCGTTCTAACCCCCCCCCCCAAAAAAAAAATCTCTCAAGACCTACTTTTTTGAAAAAAATCAGTTCCTGAATACCCTATTTTTCGTCATAAAATCCACTCAGTTCAGTTCTGTAGCCCCCTTTTTGAGACCCTGGGCGGCACACCCCTACCCAAAAAAAAGTTGATTGCCACCCCCCCCCCCCCCCCCACCCCCCACATTTTTAAAATTTTAAACATTGACTCACTTATTGACATGGTCATGCTAACCTTATTTTACATCTGTATGTGTGATACATTTTTCACTGACTGTCTCTCTCCTATCCTAGGTGAAACCTTCGTCACCCGTAAAATCACCCGAGCCGTGGCCAAAATTCATCTAGGGTTATTAGAGGACTTGTCACTAGGAATGCTGGATTCACAGAGAGATTGGGGACACGCAAAGGACTATGTTGAGGTAGGTCATTAAGGTCAAAGGTCATTAAAGATTCCCCTTAACACTTTCCACACTGCAGGCGTCTGCAGACGACATTCCAAAATTTCACAAAATATTTCAAAAATGTCAAAATAATTGAATTTCATTACCATATTTGGAATTACCATGAGAAATGCATTCAAATAAGTACAAGCATGCCTAGTATTGGTTCAGTAATCCTTGAGATAGGCCTTGAAATTTGGGAAACGTTTCTGAAAAATCTGTTTTGTAATGGTAAAACTAATAACCGTGTGGAAAGTGTTAAGACTTGTGGGCAAAATTCATCTAGGATTATTAGAAGATTTGTAGCTTGGGAACTTGGATGCACAGAGAGAGTGGAGTCATGCTAATGATTACATTGCGACATGTCACTGGGTCAAAGGTCATGTTAGGGTCACCCACTTTATCTTAAAAACAAAAGGTATCATTTTATTTATAAATATATAATTGATAATAAATTGACACTTTTCAACTATCAATGATTATCAATCACAGGGATTATTACGTATTGTGCGGTGAAATCGAAATATGATACACTTCAATGCAAAACTGTGGATTTTTTCACTCTGAAATTACGTAGATTGAACAATAATTTGTAAATTGTAACACATGCTGTGTCAGAATTATCGTAATTATTTCATGGTTCTCCTGGGGTTTTCATAATTAATATTTAAGAAACAGATTTAAAATTACCTTTTTTTGTGAGGTCTTTATAATATTTACCTTTCTGGGCCTAACGAAGCGAAGATAAGATAAACTCTTTCATTCAACCTTACACATCCCATCAATTGGCAAACTTTAATTTCGATAACAGGTTTGCCGAAATAAAAAATCTAATAAAAAGATGCTTATCCCGCTCTTACCCTCGGACGATCCCGCGAGACCCAGTCACCGGACAACTCAATCCGCGATTTGCGTGGCACTTGTGTCTTTCGCCAGACGCACACCTGGACTTTTCAAGTTCAACTTCAGAGCAATTTTTGCCTCGCTGTTCTATTCCTCTGTCCAGAATCATACACTTAATAATGGGCTATTCCAAATGTAATCCATACACCCCCTGTGGAGGATGTGACTTTAATCTTCCACATAGGGAGTGTAGATATCGTTTGGAGTCACCCATGCAGGTAACCCCATTTGAAACCTACACTCCCTGTGGGGATGATTAAGGTCATGTCTTCCATAGGGGGTGTATGGATTCCAAATGGAATAGCCCAATTTGGTTGTCCTTTACCTTCCGTAGTGAGGACGAAGAAGATGGTTGGTCGGTCAGGTTTTTGAAAAATATGATTGCCCGACAATTAATTGCTATTAAGGGTGCACACCACTAAATAGTGGGCCCATGGGAATATGTACTAAAATGATGATATTAAATCAATTTTTGACCACTAAATAGTGAAATGGTACATTTTAGACGGCTTTTTGCTAAAAGATCAAGACATTTTCTCTCTAAAAACAAAGTGTAGGGTAGGGTAGCCTGTTTGATTTTCCAAATGACTGTGCTGAAAAGACTACATATCCAACAATTTTGGAATATCTAAAGTAATCGCCATGTTTCCTGTCAAAAGCACAACTTTTAAAGATCTCTCAAATTGTACTCAGATGACCTACACATTTCGTATTCATTGTGCAATGAATCACAAATCCCAGTTATTTACACAATTCTTTGTATTTTATTATCTCTTTAATAAGGAATTTTATTTGAAAACACTTTTTTAAGGGTTCCTCATAGTGTGGTACACTCTAAAATGTGTTCATACAATAATACATTGGCCATATCACATGTTTCTATTTGTCCTATCATTTTACTGTTATACTTGATGCATCAGCAGCAGCAACCTCACAGTTCAGGCACGTTTTGGGGGATAAAACAGGGGAGAAAAACGGGTGAAATTTGGGGTGGGATCAGTCTGCGCCAGCGCTGGGGATTGAACCCGGGCCACCTGCGTTGCAGTCCGACACCTAACTGATTGCGCTAACTGGTCAGCTTGAAAACCTCAAGGTTTTTTTGCGGTATTTGATAGCCCACTAGATTGTGCCGTGAGATAAACCGGGAAAGCGCGCGGTAACAGCAGCTAGTAGTACCCCCTTCCCCATACCCAAAGTTTTAAATGTCCAATATTGCATCGTAGATGGCTGCACATCCCAAAGGGTACACAGAATTGCTTACACAGGTAAATCATCCGGTGTATCGTTACACCATAGTCTTGTACACTTGTCAGATTGATATCAATGAGCCGTCAAGAAAAGAAAATAGTCCCCTGTTTCCAATAGTTTCCCTGAGCTGTCACAAGCCATAGCGCTAATTGAATATAAGAAGATGATGATCGTTTGAATGTCTTGTATATAGACAAAAGCAGTGTGATACATTGTTAATTGACTGGATATTTTAGAAATACCATATGTGACGCGATCAAGAGGAATGAGTCGGATGTCGGGGAATCCCAAATTGAGATATGGCCAATTCAAAATGGCGGCTTACATACGTTTTGATGGAAATTCATGTATACAATTTGACATAACTTTGGAACAAAACGTCGTATCGACATGGGGTTTTCAGTTTCTGAAAGCTCTAGGTGTCTTCTTTAAAACTGTATTAAAAACTTATTTTCGACCAGGGTCGACATCCGACTCATTTCTCTTGATCGCGTCACATATGTGATACAGCACATCAAAAGGGAAAAAAATGTCGTGGAACTGTGTTGCACTGGAAAAATTATAAAGTCATAGAATCAATAAATTGTTTTGAATCAGTGCTGGTGATGAGCACAATTAAATGCATGATGTTTGGGCTTAACCCTTTGTCAAGTGAAATAAAGTAAACAAGAAAAGAATAACAACAATATAAATGTGAGCGCTTTTGAAAATCGAGTCGAGACTAAGCGTCTAGTAAAAGGAGGTACTTTGCAGGTGAAATCAATCTTGAGTTTAATATGTATAAACATTTTCTAAGCTTTAAAATGACACCAAATTGATCAAGGCATTCAGATTTTACAAGTGAAAATGACTCCTAAATTCTTAATATTTTCTTTGTTTTATATCTGTCCGTTTTCTATATCTTGAAAAACACACAGCTGCAAAGTCTCCCTTTTGATGTGCTGCATCATCACATATTCATTTTTGTGTTTGTTTGAAAATTTAAAGTGGAGGAAAACAAGATTTTAATACTTGTTATATTCATTTCTGTGGTTTATTCGAAAATTTAAAGTGGAGGGGAAAACATTGTAATATTAGAGAGGGAAAGGTAGAGCAAAATAATCAGATTTCTGTTAGATTCGTGGAAAAGTTACAAATGTGATTTAAAAAACTGCGCATTCTCATAAAGTAAACATCTTTATACAATGAACTTCTTGCATACGTGTCCCATTTTAATATTTCCCCCTTCGCGACAGCACACCTGGTCTCAATTGATTTTTAGATTGAAACGACATACTCATTGTTAGATATATCACTTCAACAAAATTACTGGTTGAAGCAAAACGTTATCTTTTTATATTTTTTATAGAGAGATGTAGTAATGAGTGTAAGTTTTAATTTATTTTCTCTTAGGCCATGAAATATAAAAGATCTATCACACATACCCCGCAGGCATAAGTAGTGTAGCCACTTTTGCCGCATTACCTTACGCGATGATCCCAATTTTGTTTTTTTGGGTTTAAGTTGATAATTGAGAAAAAAAACTTGTCTCTGAAAGGGCAAAAAAACCACCAAAACATCTCCCGAGCCTTACATTTTACACAAGTGATGAGAAAAATTTGAGTTTTCTTCATCTCACACCAAATTCTCAATTTCGATGGGAATTTGATTAGGTGTTTAGAAAATATATGTATATTTTTCAATTTGACATGTTAACTCTACAGGGTGAGTCAAAAAGAAGTTGTATGGAAATGAATATTTGTTTAAAAAAAGACTAAACAAATTTAACAAACCAATTAAGCACATATTTAAAGAGCACATTCTTCCACTCATATGAAAAAGAATCACTGAAATTGATCTTTGCTATCAATAAGTATGCCTGTTTTTATTAAAGAACCCATTTTGGTAGCTGTCAAATTTTAAAGGATTTAGCATTTCGTGGACAGCTACTAAAATGGGTTAATTTATTAAAACAGGCATAACTGTTGATAGCAAGGACCAATACCAGTGATTTCTTTTTTTCATATAAGCGGAGGAATGTGCTCTTTGAACACGTACCTCATTGGTTTGTCAAATTTGTTTGGTATTTCAGGGGGAAAATATTCATTCACATACAATTTCTTTTTGACTCACCCTGTATTTAGTTGGCCTCATTATGCCAATCCCGTACAATTTTATGAATGCCTTATCAAACGTAATTCATATTGTCATCTTACTTGGTTGGAGGGGATTTTACGCGTCGGGATGTCAAAGTTTTCACAAGCGATATTTCCGCTGATTTTGTATGAAGAATGAAAGCATGAAGGATTGTAAATATGTACGGCACAATATTACTTCCCCGTTCCAGATGTTAAGCTTGTACTTTTGTGTAACATCCTTTTGAGATTTTTTTTTAAAATTTCAGGTCAAATCCTAGTCTAAAAAGTCTTATATCTGGGAATTGAAGTAAAAAAAGGATATCTTTTTCTCAAAAAATATGCACTTATATGTGCTTTATGAACTTCAATCTAGGGGGCAATTCAAGGGAAGTCAAGTCAGTTATTTTTATTTTATTTTTTTTTATTTATTTTTTAATTGTCTGATGATCGCACAAGTGTGAAACTTGGAGTAGCAACTACCGTTTCAAATGATTCAACTTATATTTCGCTCTGCATCGCATTGAGCACTCTGCAAGAAGATTGCTTCTTTACCAGTATTAATTTATTCTTTTCTTCTTTTTTTTCCTTCTTTTTTCTTTCTTCTTTTTTCCTCTTTTTTTAATTTTAAATTCTTTTTTAACAAATTTTAAAATTCTTTTTTAACAAATTTTAAAATTATTTTTAACGTCTTTATGGCTGCATACAGCCGTCTGTTGTGTGGTTGGTGGGCATGAAACTGCCAGTTACTATGTATAAATAATTGTTATTTTTTTAACTGCTTGTTTGTAACCATATTTATTTATTTATTTGTTCATCTAATTTTGAAGGTAATTCACTACTTATTTTCGCTTTTAGCATCTTAACGAAACATCTCCCACTTTTCAAATTTGCAGGGGTGATGCGAAAAATATGGACTTTCTTCTAATACAAGAATATCAATTTAAATGGGGAAAAGTTCATTTGTTCGGGTCGCACACCGTTAACATGGCAAGTCACACATTTTGAGTTCCTAAGGACATTATTTACTTGTTGGAAAATAATTGATTGACACTTTTAAAAAATACATTTTTCAGGCAATGTGGTTGATGTTACAACAAGAAAAACCAGATGATTTTGTCATAGCAACCAACACGGTACACAGCGTCAGGGAGTTTGTGTTAGAGTCGTTCCATTGTATCGGAGTGGATATAGTGTAAGTATAAAATATTGGGGGTTGGGAGGGTGGGGGAAGGTTTGGGGAACCCACTCATCAGTACACAGTGGCATGGAGATTGTGTTAGTGACCTTCCGTTGTATATGATATAATAGTATTAGATAATGGAAGAGCATAAGAGCAATTTATTTGTCAGAAGCCAGATTGGGGACCAAACTTCTCTGTATACAAAAATCAGGCACAACAACCTACATACTTTGAACATATTGCTAGACAAGAGGGGGACAATTAAATCTAGAAAAGTTGATAATACAAGGAGCTATCAAAGGAACTTGTAAACGTGGCAGACCAAAGCTCTGTTGGACTGGCGGCATTAACCCAAACCCTCTTTGAGCACTCCCAAATTACCACGATGCAGTGTGCTCGTTCCACCCAGCACACGACAGTTTTTCAATGAAATAATGGCCCCAGGCTATATACTTGGCGAAGTATACTGAGCCAGGTATGGTTGACCCCCATGGCCCAGTGGTAAGTTGTTCGCCTCTGAACCCAGAGGTCCTGGGTTCGAACCCCGGGGGGGCATGGGGCCCTTTTCCCCCTCGCATTTTAGTGAAAAAAATATTTAGAAAAGGTGCCTCTGGGGTTAGGGTTAAAGAAGCAACTGGTCTATCTTTTATTTCTGCTCATCACATGTCACAAAATAGGCAACAATGGTGCTCCATCATCATCAATAGGGTCACAAAGAATCATCCATGATCCATAGAACGACGGCAATTAATGGAGAGTAGTGTAGGAGGCAAGGAAGGGGTGTGGAGGGCGAGTGGATGTTGGGAAACCACTGATAGAGGAAGTAGAGGCTTTCTTGTCTATCGAAGTAGAATATTGTTATTACAGGTTTCTTGGCTTTTTCTTGAAAGTTGAGAACATTGGGTTTAAAGGTCACAGGACTTAGTCCTTACAGTTGAGAGTATTAGCTATAGGTAGGTCACAGGTTGCTGGACTTTGTCTTGAATATTAGAATATAACATACAAATACATTACAGGTCATTGGACTTTGTCGTTCAAATTGAGACTATTTTTCTCACAGGTCACTGGACTTTGTCCTGAAATTTAGAATTTTCGTTACAAATATATGTCTTCCTAAGCCTATAGGATTAGAGAGGTCAACGATAACTATAAACATATACATTAGGGTTTTTTGTGTAAGTTTTCTTTGTGACACGAGTAATTTGCCATGTGGAGGTTTATGTTTGTTTGGTGTACACACAAACACGTCCAGTGGTGTATGAATTCGACACGCAGGCTATTTCCTTAAGTATTGTTAATATTTTACAAAGAAAACAATAAGTTACTGTAAACACGGTGCTCGGGTTTTATATAGACGAGGAGGTTTGAATATGGTGCACTGCACTATGACATATTATGATGTGTGTATCTTTGCTAAATAAATGCCCCTAGTATACGGTTCTCTTTACACCCCGACATTACGCTGTCAAAATTTGTCCTGTTTATTCATAAAAAAGTCGGACGGCCGTTTGTCGAATTTATTCAGAAGGCTGGCAAAGCGTCCCCCAGGGACCCTCCTACCCACGCGTCTGAGACCCCCATGTTACCCCGGCAACGTGGCAGCACCCTCGACGACAATAGCCAATTGTAGGGTATGAATGCAATAAGTTAGTTTGCTCAGGCCGCGTTGTTCTTGTCGTATGTTGTGTCGTAGCCATCGTGTCTCCTAGCCCCTAAAATGGTGGGACGACCTCGATGAGATTGATGGATGGGCTCAAGGTGGTGCAGCGGGAACCCGGTTTATGTTTGCCCCGGCCCTCCCCGAAGATTTACCAAATTGCTCTTATGAGTTTAATGCCAGCACATAATTTTCATTGTTCGCCCTTTGTGGCGGAGTCATTATTTGTCCCGTATTTGATTAAACGTTGGCTTTTAATTTGTTTCTCTTGTTGCGTTAATTGACTTCATAAGTGTAGTCATATGTGAGTTGATTTGATTTGATCACCAGTTATGAGGTCACTTGCAAACAATTATCTAGGCCTACATTACCATTAAGATTTAATCATTAAAATCTGACATGGAGAAATTAGTACAGGCAAAAAGTTACGAATAAGGTAAATAATACTGTCAAACAAACAGCGGTACTTTTTTCTTTTCTTTTTTTTAATTTATTTTTTTAATAATATTTTTGTATCAAATTTCACTAAAAATTCTTATTAAAAAAAAAGGATTTGATCACAAAATTACTTTTTTGGCTTAAATTTTTTCGGGCAACGTAGTAATTTCTTGGTCAAAACAGCATCAATTATACCCTTCTGTTTTCCCTCATTTATTAAACAAAATATCCAACAAATGCCAATCAATCGGAAAATAATAAGTACATTTAATAAACAATCAAAGTGTACAAGCAAACAACGATACATTTCGGGAATTGCTGAATATTTTTCTCTGTAACCAAAAATGAAATAACGACCATGTTATTGAGATTTTCCCCATCTGAACCATCCATCTTGTTTTGGGTCACCCGAACTCGACATGTAAAGAGTTAGTCTCATACCTGAATTTGGTTGACTGCCCTCTGTTGGTCATTATAAACAGTAAAATGGATCAAGTCTGTCTGAACTATTATAACCAACTACTACACATATTGTACCATACATATATAGAGAGAAATGTGTATGTTAAACTTTTCTATATAATATGTCAAGATTCAGAATTGTTTTTCACATATTTTGTTTCACGACACCCTCAGGTGACTTTGTTTTGTTGTATTTGTATTGCATCTTTGTGGGCTTAAGAAAAAAATGAAAAGTTTGTCTCAAATTATTCGCTCATAGTTTGTAAGATATGTTTTTAAAAATATTTTGATTTTTGTATTAAGAACAACAACATAAATTGTACACAATTTCTATTAAAAATTAATGAAAAAGAAAAGTATGAGAAATCATGGCTTTGTTTATACTTTCTTTTTTGTTATGAAAAGTTTCATTGCAAAGCAAATAGTCAATTTTTGACAATTTGAGATAAGTGCAACAAAATAAAGACAACTTTTGATCATATTTACTAAAAAATCTGATTGAAATTTTGAAAATACAGTGTTTTGTGAATGCTAGTATTAAAAGATAAATGCTAGTGGCTTAGGTTTTTTTTAAACTCTCGGTTAATGTATTTTTGCGATGTTGTTGGGTAGCAAATTGTGGCAAAACAAAATCTGATATGAACCTTAAGTATCCATTGACCCACATTTCAGTTAATGCTTATCATAACCTTAAGCTTAAGTGATAAGCTTAATTCTAACAATACTACCCCTTATATCATGATTACCGCAAATACAGTTTATTAAGGTGGGATGTAACCTTAAACTTATCCAACTCCTTAATTATCAACTAATGAAATTCTGACCAGGATACTATAGACTTATACCACAAGAATTCCTGGGCCGTAATCCGAAATCCACCGGAAGTTTAATCCTAAGTCTTAATCTTATTCCTTAAGGTAAACCAGTTGTTATTGAAAGGCTGTTACTAAATCCACAATGTAGTGGCCCAATTCGGTCATTTGGCAGATCTTCTGTGTTACATCAATGTGGAGATATGAATTATGTCAGGGCATGTCCTACTATAATAATCGCAACAAAATGGTGGGCGTGTTGATGATGATGTTTGCATAATGTTAATGGCTACATTTTTACCATTTGTTGTTATTGAATTCAATGATTTTAAGGGTAAAATAGTTGCTATGAATTGGGCTACTTTTGGACCATTTGGACTACATTTTAGGCAACACTGTGTGAGGAACATTGTTTTCTGAACCAAGTGACCAAACTGTGGAAATTTGGTGACCGGATACTTTTATACACATTATCAATTATTTTTATTCCTTTTTGAACTATTTTAGCCACATTTTACACCGTTTTTAGGGGTTTTCTACAATGTTTATTCCCATTCTTTAATGATTAATGCAGAATATTAAGTCAATGATCATATAATGCTATTTTGGCTTAAGAATATATTAAAAATGTTTTGGTGGTTTCCCTTAACTTTACTCACAGATGGGAAGGCAAAGGTGTGGAGGAGGTAGGCAAAGATAAAGCGACTGGAACCATCCGAGTGCGTGTGGATCCCAAATTTTACCGTCCAACTGAAGTGGTAAGAATCCTAATTCCTTGCGTAAAGTCTCCTTTATTTCCTAATTCCTTGCATAAAGTCTCCTTTATTTCCTAATTCCTTGCATACAGTCTCCTTTATTTCCTAATTCCTTGCATAAAGTCTCCTTTATTTCCTAATTCCTTGCATAAAGTCTCCTTTATTTTCTAATTCCTTGCATAAAGTCTCCTTTATTTCCTAATTCCTTGCATAAAGTCTCCTTTATTTCCTAATTCCTTGCATACAGTCTCCTTTATTTCCTAATTCCTTGCATAAAGTCTCCTTTATTTCCTAATTCCTTGCATAAAGTCTCCTTTATTTCCTAATTCCTTGCATAAAGTCTCCTTTATTTCCTAATTCCTTGCATAAAGTCTCCTTTATTTCCTAATTCCTTGCATAAAGTCTCCTTTATTTCCTAATTCCTTGCATACAGTCTCCTTTATTTCCTAATTCCTTGCATAAAGTCTCCTTTATTTCCTAATTCCTTGCATAAAGTCTCCTTTATTTCCTAATTCCTTGCATAAAGTCTCCTTTATTTCCTAATTCCTTGCATAAAGTCTCCTTTATTTCCTAATTCCTTGCATAAAGTCTCCTTTATTTCCTAATTCCTTGCATACAGTCTCCTTTATTTCCTAATTCCTTGCATAAAGTCTCCTTTATTTCCTAATTCCTTGCATAAAGTCTCCTTTATTTCCTAATTCCTTGCATAAAGTCTCCTTTATTTCCTAATTCCTTGCATAAAGTCTCCTTTATTTCCTAATTCCTTGCATACAGTCTCCTTTATTTCCTAATTCCTTGCATAAAGTCTCCTTTATTTCCTAATTCCTTGCATAAAGTCTCCTTTATTTCCTAATTCCTTGCATACAGTCTCCTTTATTTCCTAATTCCTTGCATAAAGTCTCCTTTATTTCCTAATTCCTTGCATAAAGTTTCCTTTATTTCCTAATTCCTTGCATAAAGTTTCCTTTATTTGCTCACTACTCCTTGTCACATCAAGTTTGGTGGGATGACCTCAAGGTATTTTGTGATGCTGTAAATACAATGTTTCATGACCAAGGTAATCTTTCGGAAACCCAAAGTCAGAAAATTACAAATATCACATACTCCCTTACCTCCATGTGTATACTTGATTGTAAAGAACATGCATGTTGTAGTTCCACTCCCACTCCCATACTTTGCCTTGTCCTATAGTCATCCCTGTGTTCTTTTGACCATAGCAGGCTGAAGTTCGCAGTAAAAAACCTAAAAGACACTTCAATTCATTTTTCTTTCAAAATCGAAGCTGTGAAATGGATCATATTTTTGTATCTGAACCCTCCCCTATCCAATTTACAGCTTACTTTGCCAATACTAGTGTAAGCACTTTTGACCATAAACAGGCTAAAGTTTACATTATTTACAGTATAAACACAGGATAAGTCACAAAAAACAAATCTGAATTGATTTATTTTTGCTATCAAAATCTTACATTTTTATTAAAACATCCTATTTCTGTACTAAAACCCCAATTTTAGTGTGCATATATATTGTAAATAACACCCAGGGCATTTGTTTCACAATTTGTCCAACTCTCCCGACACTACCCAGTGTACTTTTGATTCTGATCATAAATGAGCCAGAGTTTGCTGTATAAATACGGCAGAAATCACTAATAACAAATTTGAATTCATTTTTCTGTATCAATATTCCCATTAAATCCTAATTGTGTCCAATTTCTATAACTGTGAACCGCCCCTATTTCCTTGTGCCTATTTGCAGAAAGGAACAAACTATTCACGCTTGGCATTGCATCGTTCCCCTCAACAATCTGTTCAAATCCAAGTGTACTTTTGGCCATAAACAGGCCTGAATTTACCGTATAGACACAGCAGAAGTCATACAAATAGCAAATATGAATTGCATTTTTACTATCAAAATTCCGCATTATTGTGAATTTTGTCCCATTTCTTTACTCTGCACACCCCCAATTTCCCTCTGTATATTTGCTATACAGAACAAGAACACTGTACCATTTGGGTGTACTTTTGGCGATAAGCGGGATGAAATCGTATCGGTGTTGCCCCGTACGAGAGCAAACAACGCTCAAGTTGTCTGGCCGTGACCAGGTTGTCTTTGCTGCCATTGTTGCTGCAGTGTTGAATAGGGTGACTTCCATTAGGCAAAAAAAGATATTAGTTGCGTTACCCTCAAGTGCCAAAAATGGTGAGGTTTGATCGATCGGTCGAATTTAAAAATAAATAAAAAGCTGAGAAATATTACTGACAGACCGTGGCTGTCGTGATACATATTAAGACAACATTGGTAAATGTCAATATGACTAATGTGATAATAGTTTAAGTACTATTTATTCCAGCAAATTTATTCATTTCATGCATAAAAATAGTACTATTTTGACAATGTGGCTAAAATTAAAATCTTAATAAAATAAAAACAAATTGCGACCCTAATTTTTTTTAGATTTTAGGGTCAGTCGCTTATATGCCAACAAAAAAAGGGGGAACACTTTTATATGTACCTTGCGATTTTTTTTTTTGCGATGGAGGACAGCAAACATATTTGTTGGCCTTAAAATGCATGAATAGAAGGGCATTGGTCTATATTCAGCGCAGTGCATTATGTATGACATAGGGCATTGCCCTACTGACCATTATTGCCAGTAAACTTTGTTTACCATGGGTTTTATTGTGTAAATCTCCAACAACTTAGTCCTGTTCCTGTGTACTGTACAATGTGGTCGTATATAATGTATTACAGGCATGCACTTTTTTGCAATTTTCTGGTAAAATTGGATAAGTTTTTGTCAGATTTGAGGGTGTTTTTTTAGATGGCTTACGCAATTACAATTCTTAACAATTTGTATGGTTTAAAAAGACACACTTATGACACTTTCTATCTTGTATTGAAACTATTCCTCATATCATGGTTGATACAGTAAGAAAGGTTAAGAGGGCGTCACAAGACAGAATGTGAATTGGATAGTGATATTGAATGATAATTGTACAGTACTCCTACAAAGTGAAATTTCTTAACACTGTCCACACGGCTATTAGTTTTACCATATATACAAAACAGATTTGTCAGAAATCTTTTCCTACTTTGTAAGTCTTATTTCAAGAATTACTGAACCAATAAGTAACTACAACCAATAAGTTGTTTTAATGCAATTCTCATGGTGATCCCAAATATGGTAATGAAATTCAATTATTTTGACATTTTTGAGACATTTTCTGAAATTTTGGAATGTCGTCTGCAGTGAGCTTAAAAGTTTATAAGTACTTAAATGTTTCATAGCATGGAGATTGTCACTGGCCGTAGTAATTCTTTCAGGAAGGTTAGGGTTAACACAGTATGTGCATCGTGCATCCTCCATCAAAGCAAAGTTGAGGTATAGGAAGTTTGATGTTTGCTTGTCAACATCCACACCCAGTGACCTTGATGACCAGCGACATCAAAGGTCAGTACACATCTGTGAGGATGGCGTTTTGAGGGGCAGCCGGGTGTTAAACGTCCTCAAACAAGATGATTACATCTGTGTGTATTGTTGCTACATTGTACAAGTCAGATTCGATCATGTGCAATGTCACATGATCACTGTTCATGTCACATGCATGTGCGGTTGAATGTGTTGCGACAGCCTTGACACAAGTTTAATGAAATGTTAGACCAGTTAAAGGTAGATGTTCCGATTTTCAACTTGAAGTTTTCTATTCGACATGAAAGGTCATCCTCAAAATAGTCGTATTCCAAAGTTTGAGTTGCATAACTCTAATGGTTCTTATTTTAGACGCACAAGATGCCGTGAAATGTGCCCATTGAGTTGTACTCAAACTATATTGGTGGTTAACCACTTTTCGCGGTAATTCGATGTTATTTCACCGATTTCTTCGTAATCATACTGATTTGGAAAGTCAAATTTCAGTATATTAATCAGAAAAATATGATCTTTCATATGATATGAAAATCTCCATATGTTTGAGAAAAATCTGTGCTATGAAAATGTGATCGGGTCATCTACCTTTAACCCTTTGAAAACTACCTGCCGATTGGTCAGAAAATAGATACAATTAAGCCCACAATTATTCATACCCTTTGAAAAATATGAGTATGAATAATTTTGGACAGGCATAAAAACACAATTCTTGCTCAATTCTATTGTTATGCACAAAATGTGGAGCCCAAATATATTGATTTATACTTGGCAACTAACTGTATTTTGTGTAAAGCGAAAGTTCCACCACTCCAGCTGATATAGATATAAGAAAAATGCAAAGGTATGAATAATTGTTGTCTTAACTGTACATCATTTGTTGCACCAATCAGAGACATTGTTAGAATAATTGTATCCCTGGTATAGATTGGAGTGATATGTGTCAGAAGCAGTAATTGGTTATTCAAATGAGTATATCTTGAAATTAACCAACCATAAACGCTGTTAGATAGGCAGGTAGTGCTTACCCAACAAGCTTCTCTGGCCAACCTTATCCAACCACTTAAACATGCCAACAAGTTATTTTGAAAAAGTTTTAAAGTCCTAAAACTAGCTGATTTTAAGGTGTAAATGCCATTTTTATTTCAAAATATTGTGATAGCCTTTGTCTGTGTGTCCCTTACTGTATCCCTATAACCTCCCCATCTATACATATCGCTTCAGTTTGTTTATTGTTAGGCCAAAAATAAAATAAGGTCTGTCTCACATACATTTGGGAAACCAGCTATGCGATATGAGGGTTTTTTTTTTTTGGGGGGGGGGGGTTTATTGGGTTTTGGTCCACCTTTTCTTCCCCTCCCCCCCCCCCCCCCCCCTTTCGAAGTCGAAGATTGGACTCATTGCATAGGGGTATGTGGCAAACGTGACTCCACATACCTATGCGGGTGGGGTATGTGAGATAGATCTTTTTTTCCTTCTTGGCCTTACTTCATCAAGACCAACCCCTGTAACACCAAAATCACTAAATATTGCTTTCTAAAGTCCTAATTTTTACTTAGTTTTGTTTTGAAATGTGAAGTTCTTATCATACCTATTTGATCATTTTTCAGGTAAGATTCTACTTGAATTGAAAGCGAATTGATCTCATTTTTGTAACTTGATCCATTATTGTATGGCGGATGAGTTATGCAAATTTGTGAAAGGTATTGTGTATATTCTTTCCCTAAAATGGCTAACTAAGCCAAATATGTTATTAGCGGTAGGAAATGGCTTTCCATCTCTGCAATGTTTGTCAAAAGCGTATGTCTATTTGCAGAGCCTCATGTCACGTCCCTGTAACAACCCTCACCGGTGAGACTATCATATTGCCACGTTTGCACGTCGAATCCTCCGTCGACAGCCACGCTCCCCCGCTCTCTCTCATCACGCTGACAACCGCGCTCCCCCACCGTCACTCACGGTAAGCGACAGCGCACCTGTTGGGCCGCGCGACGCATGCCATTTCCCCGTCGCTCGACGTCTCCAATTTCGCACACCGTGTCCCCTGACGACACGGAAAAAAGACAACCAAAACGTAGAGATGACGGAGAACTGGGGAGCGCTAGAGTTCAGTGACAAGGCATCAGTGATGGCGGTAAATCGGTTCAAGCCCTAAAAATTCATTACGAAGGCTTTAGTAAGAATCTTGACTAGTGGTACATTGGAATCCCTTCGGGAGGGTGCTAAGCTAACCGTTGAATATTATATCCATCGCGTAATAAAACCCTTCTGGATTGTACCCCGAGGGGAAAAAACTCAGCCATTTTTTTCCACATCATTGGTCTTTTGATTAGTTTTGAAGCCAAACCGTGATCTAATTGTTTGCTAGGCTGCTAACAATCCTATGGACTAGAGTATTTTTTAGCTTCTTTCTGACGTAAGTTCAAGAGTTTGATCGCCTCGGGAGATGGAGAGAGAGCTACTGCACAAGCACTGATTTGCTCATTTCATCATATAACTTCATCATCAGGACTCTGTTTCAATTAGTGCTAAAGTGCAAAATTCCCTGTATAATCCCGCCTCCCTAATGGCCGGGGCGGAGAAAACATTGGTGGACTACAAACTTGTTTTCTAGTCCCGAACAGGGATCATTTTGCCCGCCCACTTTTTGATCCCAACAAAATAGGTCCTGTATTACATGGAACCTGCATTATCATATGTTTAATTAGTCCTGCTTGTACTCGTTTGTCTTATGTACGAAATATATTTGCAAATGAAACCCTCAGGCACGCTATAAAAAGGAGTTTTGCTCATAATCTCCATGATGCATCGTTCATTTCGTTCCCCTGTAAGGCAATCAACTTCTCTCTTAGTCCGGAAAGCAAAAGTGACACGGCAATTTTTCTCCTGGTCGGTTTTACGACTTGTTTTGATATCATGTAAGACGGCAATACCAATTGTCGGCCCTGTTTTGTTTTCATAAAAGCTGATGATGCTGCTTTTCTTTTATTAAGAAGATCGCTGTAGTTTCTGTTCATAAATAGAATGTGAAAGGCCATTTCTATCGTATGTGACGCGAATATACACACGCTAGTTAATGTTATGTAGAATCCAAAATAAATCACTGGCAAAAATGGTTGCAAATCGAACGGGTTTAAATTCAGCACACTTCAGGAGTACGCATATGTGACAAGATGTACACTGGTGTTGTTTTAAGAGTTAACGCATTCATCAAGTTGTCCCTGCGTATTTCTTTGATTACAATTAAATATTTGGTCGCAACTGCGTAATGCAACATAAACCTTAGACTAGATACAAATCTTGCTTAAAAAGTTTTAATACGCTTTATTCCATTGTGGACTTGTGTACAGTCTAGCATAATTTCCACGAATGTATGTTGGATTCAACAGTTGCCCCAATATTTGATCTAAATGCCGTGTCACCATTCTTTATAGTGCTAATTTGGTGTTTGAGTGTCCTGTAACAAGAAAAATGAGCACACGGTTAACCCTGTGAATTTCGTGTTGAGAAAGTTATTTGCGGTGATTCTAAGTTGTTAGTTGGAACCAACTAAAGTTGAAAATGTGGATGAAAAATTCCTGGGGGGGGGGGCCCTACTTAGTGGATATGAGGTTACAGGGATGTGCCGCCAAATAGGGTCCCATTTTTCACCCTCTGGTAACTTATGGGTCTAAAATCCTTAAATTTGCTGTTTTTCGCCGAAATTTTAGCAAAATCTGTTAAATATATAGGAACATTATGTGTTTCTGGTAAACATAGGGTCCATTTCCCCCCGAAAATTGGTAACTGTTTGGGTCAATTTTCATTTTGCTGGCAGCCCATCCCTTTTCAAAAAAATATCTGAGTACTCTGTTCTGATGACAGTGAAAACCATGATTTGGGAACAAATATAAATTAGATGGACTAATTAATGCTTAGTTGTAAATTGAATAAAAGATTATCACACAATATCTCTTATTTGTGCCAGATAGAAATGTTATGTTTCATGAAATTATGTATTGTCATCATTTTGTGTTTATAATTGTTGTAAAAGTGTCTCCAGTCAAGGGAATCTTTCATCAATAAGCTGGTTACGTACGACAGTTAAGAAAATATACAGTTGAAGAATGTTAACGGGTCTTCAGTTTAATTTCTTGATCTTTTTTGAAGGAAAGTTTTGCTGCTTAAACATGCTACAGTAGTTGTGCATTTTATAAAAAATTTACTGTCATTTTGAAAGGGAAAAGAGAAAACAAAAAGAAGAAGAAAAAAGCCAGACCGACCCACAGGCCAACCTTACAGGTCTGTTTGCCAGCAGAACAGTTTTTTGGTTTTTATTGTTGCCTTTTTTGTGGTAAGATTAATACTTGGATTGATAGCTTAACCCTAACCCCGGCGGTGGAACTTGGGCTGCCGTGGCCAGAGTCCAGGTGATCGTGCACCATGCAAAGGAGGTCGCGCTCCCAAAAATACCTCTTTATATATTATATACCTTTCCTTGATTGCGTAATGAGATGGGAAAGCGGGGGCCACCGGCGAAGCAATTCTGTTGGATTTTGGTGGATTTGGTAGGGTTACGGTTAAGAAACAATGGCACGGTTGACATGGTTTTGATTTCAGTTTCATGTATGTGTATGTTATTACCAGTGCCAAACAAATCAGAGATAGACTTTCCAACCATCATACATACAAATCATTTGATTCAAGATAAACATTTGTCATTCTAGGAAGAGTGGTTTTTTCCCCTCAAAATTTCACTCCCAAAAGAGTCAAATTGAAGTGGATTTAGGGTGGTAAAAACCCATTATACACTGTATTAAATGTGGGGTCTGGATAAATTGAAGCTTCTTAACACTTTTCATGCGGCTATTAGTTTTACCATACAAAACAGATTTTTCAGAAACCTTTCCCAAATTTCAAAGTCTATCTCAAGGATTACTGAACCAATACTAGGCATGTTTCTACTTATCTTAATGCATTTCTCATGGTGATTCCAAATATGGTATAATGAAATTAAATAATTCTGACATTTTTGAAACATTTTGTGAACATTTGGAAAGTCGTCTGCAGCCGCCTGCTGCATGGAAAGTGTTAACACACTAGAAAATAGCATTGGCAATTTTCTTGGTTCAGAGGAGTGGTCCCTCTTTGAAATCTAATCGAGTACAATCATAGATCATCACATTTGTTACATTAAGAGAGTAAAACATGGTTCAAACGAAGTCAACAGACTGTGTTGTTATATGAAAATTGCATCTTTTTGCTTGGAAATTTTCTGAAAGATCACAACAGTGGCATGTAACCTTTGTAGTGCGGAATGGCCCGACTGTGATGTTGTCAATGTCTGGGTTAATGAATGACATTGATCTCTCCCTCACATAACATGTCATCCATAGCATGTTACTCATGCCCCCAATGCATTGTTATACTAGTCAGAGGTAATCAAGCTTTACAAGACAAGGAGAATATCGGTGAAAACCGATGTTAAACATTAACCAGCGATGATGATACGATGTATAGAATCCGCCTAATAATGTCCGCTGCCAAATTGCTTAAACAACAGACTATAAATTGGTACTGGCTGTTCGCTGATTAATAGAAACAACAAATTTGGAAGGCAGCATACGTCTTTGCGTTATTGTAAGGGCGTACGGGCGTATGGCTTTCCTTTGCGTAACTCTTAATTGTAGCAGAATTTGGGCTGAGGCCGTTTCTAGTTTTCATGTGTACTTTCCTGGCGGGGCTTACCGAGATAGTTTATCTTTTCCTCTAGGAGTTGACTTAACCATATTGGGGGCAGTTTACCTAAATTGTTAACAAAATAGTTACAATAGATGTTTAATAGTTCCCCTTGCTTATCTCTCGCTGTATTCTCTCCGTCAAGAAGTGTCGTATAAAGATCAGAGATAGCGAGATGTAGCGTAGAATTGGGGGAGAAAATGTCTTGACTTGAGGTAGTTGTTGATTCTTGCTTGGCAGTCTGCGGGGATGCGCTCATTTGGCAGAAGAAAAACAATGTTCTGTTGCGCTGTGGGCACTCACTGATAGCTGCTTGGGGGCGCCTTTTTTATTTCTTTATTGCGCGTAGATTGGCACGCTTCAAAACGTTATGAGCTGATCCATAGGGACAATAATAAACAAGTCTTACATGGTGCTCGTTATACTTTCTTATATCACATTTTATTTCTATGATTTACTGGATTCCGGCGTGAAAGAAAGAAGGAAAAAAATGAGGAAATTACCGCAGAGAGCTCTCGAAATCAAATGGCATGAACGAATTGGTCCCCCTCTGGAGTTAACAGTTCATGTGTAGCGAGCAGAAAATGAGCAATTTCAGTTTGCATTTTCTCTCTCTCTCTCTCTCTCTCCTGGCTCAATACTGTTAAATAGGCTTTGTATTTGATATAAATAGATCACTAATATAAAGTACAAAATATGAATGGTATTTTGCGTAGAGCAATTTCTTTTATTGTCGGGAATGACTTTTAACTTTTCACTCATAGCTTTCTGACACCAAATCTCTGTCGTACTGTTGTTCAATATTTATTTTTATAAACATGAAAGCAAATTGACAGAGTATTAAGCGCTATATTAAGCCAGTTAAATGTCATGACAGTATATAGTTTTTTAGTTTTGTATACCCTTGAAAATGATCAAACAATGATTTTTCCCCCCAGATTTGTTTCCTTTTTTGTGTGTGTCTCACTGCGGTATCTCATACTTGTGTATCCCCTTGGGAGTTCACTAAGCACATTATTAAAGAAAATTTGTCCACGCAATTGAAATAAAATGAACAAATCTGGGAGCTTTATAAGATTTGCCCAAACGATCCCGAGAGATATTCGATCCAACGGAGCAAGAACCATTTTTCTGTGGTTTGATGTCTGCAAACATTTGACCACCGTGAATCACTTATACAAGAGTTTATTTCCGTCCGCGAGAAAAGATCTTCCTGCTTACGGCATCCCGGGGGAAATCGCTGGGTTTTTGTCTCGCGACCCAGGCCGGTTGTGTTGAAGACAGAGGTATGTAGTGAATAGCCTTTGGAGTAGGGATTTTATTTCTGTCCGACTGTTTAAGTACGGTTTTATCCGCTGGTCTGATTTTAGTTTTGCTATGGGAGACTGGTTATCCGAGTGGATTATTGATTTTACGGTCGATTGTGAGTGTTAGGATACTATGATGGTTTAGACCGCAAAGAATTTGACGAAAGCTCCCTGTGCGTCAAGAGATAGAAACTTACAATGGGGCAGCTTATCGAACGTGAGAATGTCATGGTATATTATACTAGCTTGTGTTTTCACCAATGGGAGATTAAAATACACAAGTATTAGATGATATGAGGAGTTTTGGAGATTAAAAAATATTGAAGAGGAGATTAAATTGTTATAATGCCTGAATCGAGACTTTTAAGATGAAAGGTGTCCCAGAAACGGTGATAGGTCATAGCAAAATGGTGTAAAAATGAAATGCCTGAAATCTTTCATTAGGAGGGGCTGTATTTGCCATGACTGTTTTGGGATAGGGGGTAGGGCTATGGCAGCAATTTATTCTGAGTCTGAGCTGTTGATCTTAGCAGGACATTAACAATGGTTTGGTAGGAATCTGAAGACAAAAACTGCTTACGGTTTTCTTATATCAATCAAACAGGCAGGCATAAGAAATTTCAGGTGTTTTTTGGTCCCAATTTCACACACTTTTCAGGGGTTTTTTCCCAGTTTTTTCAAGCCTGTTCATTCTCATGCTTAAACAGCCTAATACTGTAAAACACTATAATTTCACGGATACTTTATTTCGCGAATTTAAAATTACTGCTAATTTATCGGGCATTTAATTTCGCGAATCTGGAAATGTTACCGTTACTTTCAATGGAAAATGGTCAATTTCGTGGATATTTAATTTCGCAAATCCACATCCCTCACAAAATTTGTATTGCAGGTATGCTTTTCCAACAGCTTTCTATTAAACTATTCATTTAGGGCTATAGTCACTGTCATAATGCTATGAAAGAAATTCAAGCTATTTCATGCAAACATGTTTTGTTGTTGTTTGCGGAGTTGCATCCAGATACATGAAATGCGCAAACAAATATGCCTGTATGCGCATGACGATTTCACGATTTCAAGCAATGAAATTGCGTCCCTGTCCAGCCTCGCCCCTGTCCATCCTCGCCCCTGTCTAACCTCTGACACCCACCTTTTAGATAACTTTACCATAATAGCAACCAGTGCTTCTTATATCTCTTAATTAAAATCAATCAATTTGGCCATCCTACTGAAAATCTATGATGGATCATACATCTGAAGGTGTTTTTTTACTAATCCGAGGATAACTTGTCAACTTCTATAGAAACTGCTCAGTGGCGCCCCCTTCAAGTGGTACCCATGGCATGTTCCATTCCTGCCATACCTTGGCTATATACCACTGCTGATTGACTTTTTTTTCTTCTTTTCAGTCAACGAAGGGTACATGCATAATTGTCCTAAACACTCTCGTCTCTGGACAATGTGTAAACAATTGTTCATGTAATGTGCTTCACACACCCAATGTAAAACACAAGTTGTTATATCAAATGTACACTACCCCAACTATCAGAAAAGGAAAACAGAGAGAACTAAAGAGCGAAGAAAATATGCAAACATGTAACAGCTCAGTATGACATTTTTTGAATCATACTATATGTAGACTAAGAAAAAGAAGGGGAAAAAACATGAAAAAGGGGAAAAGAAAAGAGAGAGAGAGAGATTAAAAGAAATAGCAGCTCAATAAATGTATGAAATGAATGTTCGTAATTGTGACATCTCCGCGCGTATCCCCTCCAGTGCCCCAGCCATCATACCCCTCATCTTCGCACTTAACTTCCAAAACGATTAAGCGCAACATCCAGAAGTCAACTCTTCCTTCTTCCCGCATCTTTGACACAAATTGCCTGTCGGGAAAGTTTGGGCTGCCATCTTGAGAACGACGTCAAAACCTCTGCCCCCTTTTGCGACAACTCTGCGCTCCGGTGCGAGATAGGATGTCAGGGACTTGTCTCTTGAATGTCAACTATGCTCAGTATCTTTGCCTTTTAACATGTTGCCCTGCAGGATCTTACCCCTTTGCCTTCTGACTAGGCTGAGGATTTGTGTCCCTGTCATTTTTATTTACAAGATGAGAAGAGAACAAACAAGAAAGAAATATTTCATACAATTTTGTAGAAAAATTAAACCAGAGATTATCTTTTTTCTTATAAGATTAATTGCATGAATGCATGGTCTTATCCAAGCCCATATCGCTTGATTAATTGTCAGACTTTTCCCCATATTTGTAAAATCTTTGGTATCTCTCCTCAATCTCGTTCAGAATCGTACTTATTCCACTCGACTCTAAATACATATGTTTTAATTTAAGAGAAATGAATCACTTAATATGTATTTCTGTCAGTGAAACTGATGTGAATTAAAACGCAGCCCCTGTGGCAGCGCTGTAATAGGGAATAGACTTATATAAACAACGACGGGTTATATCGAATTCAATTGGAATTTAACAATTTGGATTTTACTGGGGAATGATATGAGAAACGACAGGTTATATATAATCCTTGCATGTTGTAGGACTGATTTGTAGCACTGCGGAGGGATCTTTAAAAGTGTAAGGGTTGAGGTATTAGGTGAACAATGGGGTTACGAGGGAGGAGGGGTGGGCCCTGCAGACTGGGGTTAATAAGAACATGAAGAGGATAGGTGGATATTTTGGGATATATTTCCCTCAACATATACTCCATCTTATTACAGTTAGTGGCAACCTGTTTTCCTGTTGTTGAAAAAGGGAGTAATACTTTGGTAAGTTATTATGTTATAAAGCACAATTTGTTTTAAATCATTGGGAATGAAGGTAGTAATTTCTCATGAAATCCTTATAAGTCACATTACATCAACACATTACATAAAATGCTACACTTGGTCACTGCTATTGATCGTGACACAATATTATAGAATGTTTTTATTTTGCTGATACTTATAGTTTAAAAATTGAAGTCATACTTTTGGAGATATATGATCCTCACTTCCACTCACAATTGTCTCAGCGTTCAATACACAAGATATGGTTAAATTTCGCACACATTCAGTTTGGATCTTTTGAGGAAAAGGCAAATGGTACATGAACTTAATTAACATTACTCTTTAGTATTTAGTCCCAGTTGTGTACCCCACTATTGGCGATGGAAAACAATCTATTTGTGAGATAGGCTTTTATGACGGATATTCATATTATTATAAGTTAAGTGTTTAACGGGTTCGCCATCGGACAAGTTAAAAATCTGTTCTATGTGCAAATGGACCTCCATGTAGGTTTGTTGGTTGGGCACTTTTTTTGTTTATGATTTTTTCAAAAAATCAGGAATCTTTGGTGAATTTTCACAAAACATTCAACATTTTTGTAAAAATTCCTCCCAAGATGTTTTTAAAAATGTTGTTGAAAATTCGAGGGGGGAAAATGGGTCAGTCAGGGCCATAGAACAGGATTCTTTTGTGGCATAAGACATTATGCAAGACAAGATCTTTTTATCCAATTCTCAAATGTTTCTGCCATTGGTTAAACTTTGTTGTATTAAATCACGATTTTTTGACGAAATGAAAAAGTACATTTAAGAACTTGAACCCAGCAGCACCCCATGATTTAAGACATGTTTGTGTCTCCGTGTCAAAGACCCAACCGTTGCCTCTCACTCACGATTTGTCTCGTTTGTTTTGCTGCGTGTAGGCTGCGCCCTCGGCTGTTACCCCTGAAGCATGTAGCCCCTTTTGAACCCGTCTTAGCGTGTTTATGCGGCTCCTCCTCACAATTTGGTGTGCGGAGGAGGGGTACAACCTTCTTCGCCCGCGAGTGAGCGAAGTATTTGAAAACCGCCCTCGGGGTGTGTATGACATGCACGCTTGAGTTGGTGCCTTGATATGGTGGAATTGACAGTGTGTAGAAGAATGAAAAGAAAAGAGTTTTATGGTGTTACTAAAGGGGTAGGGATTGCAGGGGGATATTGGGATAAAAGAGTCCAAAAGTAAGACGGACGTGGCTAAAAAACGATGATTTTCTGGGGTTTGTTCTACCATAAAGGATCATGTGCCAGTGTTCTGGGGTAACAAAGCCGGGGCCAAGTAAGGTCTGCCAAATAGCCTGAAGTATGTGTGGCATACACGGGCGATGTAGGGTGGTACATGGTTGACTGTACGGCTCGTTAACCATACACCACCCCCACCGGGCCACCAATGCTCCGTTTCATGTATATTCAATGTGCTGATTGGCAGGTTTTGAGTGCATGGCAGACGGAGGCCAAAGTGTAATGAAGGGGAAGGATAAAAAAGAGTAGGCCTATATGATGGTGATCGTGAGGGGGTGGGGAGAGGAAGGGAAGGGGTTAAACTTATCACCCATATTAAAACAAGATAGATGTCTCTTTGAATAAGTTGATCTGGATTGTTTGTAGACATAATATTGAGATTTCTTTGTGAGTACAAGTCCAAAAGAAGTGAAAGATGTTACTCACTGTTTAATGACGTTTCACTACCACGCTGGTAGCTTCATCAGACTGGCAACTCTGATTCCTGCTAACTGGCCCATTATATTATAAGATAAATGTTTCCACACATTTCTTTGCTACAAACTATCCTAAATAAACGTCTCACACAGGATTACTCTGAACAAAATAAGAGTAGATTCGCAAAAACAATATCCATTTAAAAACTCTGTGTAAAATGCTTTAAAAACCAACATTAATAGTAGATGCGCTACAGGTATTTTGTACCGCTTTTACCATTGCCAATGGTGTTAGGGGTTTCTGAGGATGGGTGGAGGGGGATAGATGGGAAAGATGTTTCTAAGGGGAACAATAGCCATAATTATGGTACTATAAATTATGGTCTCAAAACTGAACGGTCCCTAAAATAATTTCGAGAGAGAGAGTGAAAAGTTTGTTTCTGTAACTCCGCTTGTAAGTTTTCCAGAGTTGGACATGGACGGCAGGAGCCCTCGAGTATGGATGAGGATGGGTTGGTAAATAAGCGATTAAAATGGTGCATGGATATTAATCACTAAACAGCTTTATTGCCTCTTATCTTGATGTTCCAATTCTTTTTGCTTTCAATTCATTTGTGTCGTAAATGAAATAACATCCCATCATAATTACTCTCGCCGTCATCATCACCGGAAGTTAGCAGCAAATTGATTGTGTTGCGCGCAAAATTGCATGTGCCAGTTTTGATTTTTGAGTACATGCCGTTGCGATTATAAAAAGCGACATGTTTCGTTGGCGCATCTCTCCGCCGTATGAAACATGTCACTTCTCATCTCCATATCGTGTTGGACGTTATCTACACATGGATTCGTCCTAAAATAAAAATGGGGTTGTTTGTTCTATGCCAAGCTCAATTTTGACTCGAGTGGTATGGGAAGATTTTCTTATACCTTCTCATAAAATGTCATTGTGTTTTCGTACAACAATTCATTACAATATACGTCATATTTGGCTAAACTATAGAATGCGCCACAATTGTTTAATCTTTCACTATGTGTATGTGTTGTTCTTGAATAATCCGCATGAATTTTAAAACCTATCTTCATTTTTCAAAACAAAATCCACTTGCACTAAGCAAGTTTAGACAAACAAACAAGTTTTCTTTTCAGGCCCAAAATGTTGAGTTGGTTTGAAGGCATATATGTAATGGGGGAATCATGTACAAAAGACATCAACAAATGAGACGGGTGGGGGGAATCTGGGGGTAAGAAAGTTGAATAGCATAGAATAAGACAATAGGTTGTCATAATGGGCTTGCACTTTTTTTGGTTTGATATTGTAATGTAATATGGTGAATACATTAAACTGGTGGATCCATTCGTGGCGTACATAGCCCTATCAAGACAAAAGGTCATATCTGATTACCAATTACCTACGACATACTTCATTTTAACATGGTAATTAATATACAGTATACATCTTTTAACTATTGTATTGATTGTTGAATTGTTAGCAACCTTGTTATTTTTCCGCCAAGTGTATTACTGTGATCATCGTATGGAGAAATGATAGGAAAAGACAGAAACCAATTTTCCTCACAAACTAAAGTTGCAGATACTTTGATGAGCACACAGTTGATGAGCTACACCAACATTATTTTTCTTCGGATGTGCTTCGCTGGGTCTCACAGTGTGCCTGGGAATCCAAAGTGGTTACAGACACTGACTGTTAGTAAAACAAGGGTTTTGAGAACAGATTTTGTCCTAATTTCTGAATTTATTCATTCAAATTAGATATCTATATTGCCCATATAAGGCTATACAAAAAGGATGTGTGGATGCGATGTCCCCAAGAATAAGTAGGTTGAAGTACGGGATAAAAACAGATTGTGTGCGTGTGTATTGTTGTTATTAGGTTGGGGTAAGACGGTAATGAAAATATATTAGCAACTTTATTACTTCTTATTGCTACTTAGTCCATGTACTAATGGACTTGTGCCACGCCCAAGGATGGTTCAGGCGTTATATAATGCCCCACTCAAGGTGGTTAGTGGGCATTTAACTTAAGCCTCATCAAGGGGCGGATAGTGAGCATTAGACATAAGCCACATCAAAGGGTTGTGAGCAGGTTTTGGACTAATGCCTCACCAAAGGATAGTCAGAGCTTAGACTGTGGCCCAATTAAGGACTAGCTATCCAGTTTGACTTTACTAGCCTCGGAACGTCAAGACTTTGCACCCATAACAACTGAAAGTGTTCCACCTAAGGCTTCTACATGGGATCCATCTGTTTACAACGTGTAAGAGTAAAGAAAATTAAATAAAATGCCTTGTGTCCATGAGCATTTGATTTAGACTGCACTTTTTGAAATATATGTTGAAAAACTTGTGATTAATTTTACCCATTGTACATTGTTTCCTTCCAGTTGAAAATGCAGGCTATAACAAATATATGAATTTTTTTCCCAGGATCATACAACAACCTATTTTGAATTTATATTTGACACTTTTTTTTAAACATTTCTTGAACATTTTGCTGCAGATTTTTGCACACCCTACAAACATTTTCTTCAAGTTGAAAATGAAATTAATGATACATCTTAGTTATAGTTGAAGTTCATGGTGGCATAAGAAAACCCATTTTCTGTGAGTGTTTTCAAATTAATTTATTATTTCATTGGAGAACGTCAAGCTATCAACTGTGGAATGAAATGTAAGGGATGTTCTAAAACTAGGCCAATTTGCCTCATTTTGCCCGATTTGGGGGCGATTTATTATGACATTTGGTCAATATGAGTTTATCTGTGTTAATTGGCTTACCAACTGTATTCAAATCCCTATACACCATCCCCCACACCTCCTCCATATCCTACACATTGTCCCCCACATACACCCGTCCCTTACACCATCATTAGCCCAGTTCATCAACCCTGTCTGCAATAAGCATGCTAGCCTATCCTAAAAACCGACGACCGGCCATCATTTTTGCGATTAATTTTACTTCTTTTTTCTTCAACCACTTACTCCATTCTCTTGTATGTTTGTTTTACAAGTCTCCGTCTATGTTGCTTAAAACTCTTGGCACAAGCAGTTTGATGGCGGTATTAACCAATTTGTTAGAAACCGTTTCTTACTCCCTAGGGTAGACTGGGTTGTTTTTAATTGTGTGCGCCGTGTGGCAGATGGTAGGGAAGACAAGCGCAAGAAGAGCAGAGTCGCACTTGTATCTTATTAACCCCTCCCTGCTGTGGAATGAAACATCAGAAGAGGTGGTGCTTATTTTATAAAAATAGTGGACAAAAATTAAAGTTATGAAAAATGTAAGTAATAATGGAAAACATTCTTTCTTTGGATTATTAATTAACGATAGTAAGGTCCAAAAACATGCACACTGTTTTTTGTGTCAAATTGAAACCATGCAAACTTGGGTTTCTTACGAGTTTTACGTGTGCGTATGGAGGCAAATACACATTGCACTAATCAAACAAGAAGGAAGATATCTGTGATTTGAGTCATTTATTATTTTGAACCAAGTTGAAATATTTGAATGATCTCTGAAAAAAGGAGTAATTGATGTTTATGCAAGTGTGTTGATTTTGTTTGTAAAACCGGTTTATTTTGAGTCATTTTGGGGAGTTTTTCTGTTTTACTATTCATTTTTAAAAAATCAGTCATGTCCAAAGGTTTATCTATTTGCTGCACATCATTTGAAATACACCGCATTATCACTAAAATACAGCTGCTAGGCAACTGTCACATTTTTAAATCTTCAATATATTTTGACCATTTCAAATCTTGATACGACAGCTACACATAGACAGATGTAGCACAATGTACACCCCACTCAACGCAACATCATTATTATTCCTTAAAGAAACAATCTCCATAGCACCAACTTATACCCCATGTGGTCAGACCATTTCACGCCATCTGATGCGGTATATTATCCAACGCTATTGTCGTCAAAAGCATCATAATTGGTAACAAAAAACTGTCCGTCTTCGCAACTATACGAACGGCTGATTTCTCCTCGCTCCAATCCTCCAATTGTTTTACCCAGGATAGGTCGTGTTTGGTTACCAAACTTCCCCTCACTTGGACAAAAAACAAAATTGTGGTGGGTTGGTATGATCATAGACATATGATAGGATTATTTTTGATTTTTTTTTAAACTTTAGTTTTGGAGACATTCCTGTTCATTTTACAATGACTTTGGTTCATGTGAACGCACTGTAATTCCTTTCCTCATACCAGACTGAGACAGGCATGTTAGATAACAGGTGTCAATTTTATAAATGGTACAGAATCATGGTTTTTGGTGGTTTTGGGTAAAAGTTAGCTCTCCTTCCTTCCCCCCTCCCAAACCTCCAACCCCATCACCTCTCCAACAGGGGTTACATTGCTGAATAGAGACAGGATGTTTTAAATAGTTTCTATAATTACTCTTCATTATTTGATGCAATTTTAACTTACCATATCAATGAATTACCAAATTAATGTCTGTTGATTTCCCAAAAATGAAAAATATAAACTTAACATATTTTTCTTCTCTAAATTTGATTTTTGATTTGTTAAAAAAACCAACAGTGATTTTGTGTGTATTTATGATTGGTCAGCCATGTGCAACGCAAGCATTTTTTATTTGGGGCCCAATAAAATAAATTACATAAAATGACCACCAACTGCGACCACCGCCGTATGATTGATACTGCGCTTAATTGTCGCGTGGTATTGTTTAAGAATGTCATAATCTGACTACTTATCCATGCCGGTGATGCGTAACGATTTGATGGGGCCAGCACTCCTCCGTTTTGTGCCTGGCAGGTCTCCTCCGTTAGCCGTTAGCCAACAGACCGTGAGCGAACAGCGACCGGAAACTCGGAGCACAATGAGACTTCTCCGTGTGTCAATCATGTTTAAATTGGTACAATATAGTGGTTGGGTTTTTGTGGGTTTTTTAATCCGTCCGTACATAATGAAGTCTCTCTTTAATTAGTGGAATTAGTTGTTAGTTTACTCCTTTTGGACGTGTGCATGTGTCAGATGGATCTGATTATAGCGCAATGGTGTAGAATGCCTGCTATACCATTGCTGCCATGTGTAATATGTGAGGTAGTCTTTGTAGAGCGATTGTTTAAAATCTCTTAAAGTAACAAATGGCAGCCTTTCGTGGGTTTAGACACATCAGGCTCCTATAAGATATAGCTGCCATGCGTATTATGTAGGTAGTCTGTGTAGAGCAATTATTCATAAAGTATCAAATGGCAGCCTTTTGTGGGTTTAGTGTCAGAAGGCATGACACAAACACACACAGTAGCTGCCATGTGATTATGTCTAATGTTGTAAGTGGAGCCTTAAATGAAAATGGGAGCTATTGTCATTTAGCCAAATTCTCATTGTTGGGGTATGCTTTACAAGCAAGATTAATGAGGGGTCAAACGTAATTATCAGCACCATTGATCCTTTGTTTTATGTAATAAGCATACCAATGACTACCTAATATGCCCCTCATTCTGTGAAGAGAATTTCAATAAATTTTGATGGCCCACTTTGTGAACATTTGAGCCTCTTTGGGATGGTATAGAGAAAGTGAATTCCATGAAATAGCTTGACTTAGCAGCTCATGACTTAAATATGGAGCATATAGGACAATGTGTAGATTTGCCCAGATTGTGTTTAATTAGACAAGACTGTCAATCACTTTCATTATTAATTTCATAAATATATGTTATTATAGCAGCAAAGGACCGTTACAATATATCCCTCCATGCATTTGGATATTCATGATTTTATAATTAGCTTATAAGTATGGCGTTTAGTCCTCTGCATTCCTCTCTTAACCTAACACTTTCCACTCTGCATTACTCTCTAACTTTCCACGTGGCAGGCGTCTGCAGACGACATTCCAAAATTTCACAAAATGTTTCAAAAATGTTAAAATTATTGAATTTCATTACCATATTTGGAATCACCATGAGAAATGCATTGAAATAAGTACAAACATGCCAAGTATTGGTTCAGTAATCCTCGAGATAGACTTTGAAAATTCAGAAAGGTTTCTGAAAAATCTGTTTTGTATAATGGTAAAACTAATAGCCGTGGAAAGTGTTAACTTAAGTCTCATGATCACACTAACCCTTTCCAGTTGTTTATAGCTGAACAATCTAAGTAGACATTTTAGGGGAAGGAAGGCATTCTTACATGTGCTGATCCCAAATTTTTAAGTGGAATTTTTTGAGGGGATACATAAAAAACCTGAGAAAATGTTTTCTTGACTCTTCTTCCTATTAACCCTAACCCCAAACCAGGTTATTAACCGATATCGCAATTTTGGGGAAAAACGACAAATAAATCGCCGCGACCCGACCGGAGATCGAACCAGGGACCCTCCGGATCCGAAACCATGGACACCCTAGGCAAGCTACTCGTTCGCACAGTATACTGCGCTCACTATATAGGCTCGGTTGATTTCATCATCGAAAACCGTTCGCACATGCGCTTGGAGATTGAGTAGGGTTAGGGTTAAGATTGGGTCCACGGTTACACATTGGGTTACACATTGAATTGTATTTCAGCCTGTAGGGTGAAATTATTTGTTTAAGTTTTTAAAGGGCATTTTATTCATTTAATAGGAAAGCAGCTAAGCATTGCATCATGGGATAGCTATCATGCCTACAGTGTGATAATAAGTATTGTGTATAGTTGCAGTGGTCACCCTGTGGTTATACAGTGACAAATAATGATGACGTAGGCTCCAGTTCTGTCAATATTTTCATACAACCATTTTGGTTTGGATAGTAAAATAACTGGGTAGATATGTATGAAAACAGTAACCAACCCCAAAAGTCAATAGCTTGCAGAGGATTACATACGGATTTGCTAATATTGTTGACTTTTAAAATATAGTTCATGTTATGATATTGTATATGATACTGATTTTGTTGGTTTTCTCTACTGCCCTCCATTAATTGGTCATGTGTACATGAACATTCAGCAGTTAGACGACAAAAAAAACCTCCCTGCTCTACAAACCCGACCAACTCTTTTTTTCCAAATTAAAAAATTAAAAAAATTGGTGAAAATCTTTTTGAAACATTTTGGGGACAAATTGGGATTAAAAAATAAATAAATTGAAACACTGATAAATTTAAAAAAACCTGAAAACATTTGAAATTGTTACAAATTTTTTGCACCCCAAAAAACAAAACAAGAACCCGCCAGAACAACCCTACCTGTGAGGTCATTTGCCTGTAGAACAGGGTGGTTGTTTCTTCTTTCGTCTCGCCTTATCAAATATCGTTTAAGTTTAGTGACGATTTCATTGCATCGATCTACTTGATTTTTGGCGGGTCTGTATCTTCCCAAAATGGCTATAACTTACGCTCCTTCTGCTTCCTCATGGGCTCCTCAAAGTTGATCCTTGTTAGGGGATTCTGTCTCATGATATGGAATCTAGTGAATGATTTACATTGTATGGGGGTATGTATCCCATAGAGGCCCTACATATGACATAGTTTACCGGAATCATGGCGGAGTACTGAACTGAAAACTGTAAGAAGCTTCAAATCCCATTTTTCAAACTGAATGGACTGTAAGGCCAAATTAAATTAATTGTTTGTCTCAAAGCTCCTCTCCTGTTGTAAAACTAATGCGGAATGCGGGGGTTTTTTCATTTTTTTTAAATTTTTTAATATAAAATATTGAAATCCTTGTAAAAGTGAACTTTTGTATTTAAGATGATGTGATCAATGAAAATCTGAAAAATCTGTGAAATTTTGGGATTTTTTTTTTTTTTTTTGAAAAACAAGAAAGAAAAAAGAAAAAAGTTTTTTTCAGATTTTTGTTTTTCTAATGCGCATCAATAAACTAACGCGTGCGGGAGCTTTGAGACAAACAATTAATTTAATTTGGCCTAATACGCCATAATTCGGGTGAATGATGCATAGTTGATTCCTTTCTGTAAAGCTGATTGATGAATATGTGCAGGGCTTCTATTGCCAGCCTCCCCCACCCACCCCCCATTTACACTACTGATTCCAAGTCCATGTAAGTAACGATTCAGCCAAAAGCTGGAAGAACAATGCTTAACCCCCTGAGAACTACCGGCCGATTGGTCAGACAGATAGATACATAATTTATTGCACCAATCAGAGACAGTGTTAGAATAATTGTATCCCTGATAAAGATTGGAGTGAAATATTTTACAAGCTGTATTTTAATTGGCTATTCAAATGAGTGTATCTTGCAATAAAGTTAGGCCGGTAGTGCCCAGGGGCTTAAATGCATGCCAAGTCTGTGGTTAGTGTTAGTAATGAACCATTTGTTATTGATTAACGAGCCATGTTGAATCAATAAGGGGCAAGGTGGCTCCCCTTCCTTGACCCAATTTCCTTGCAGGTGAACTATCACAACATCATTAATTATCTTAAGCGCCCTCGAAGTAGCCGAGAGCAGACAACGACGTAGTAGAAGAAAAATCAATTTGGTAATTTTGTGCACCTAATCCCATTGGGGTTTTATAATCCACCTCTCCTACGCCATTCATATTACAGTGTATCTATCATGAGATCACGACCTCTTCCAAATATGATTGACATCGTCATGGTAATAAGCACTGTCAAAGTAGCTATTGTTCGTGTAAGTAATTATTCACGCCTGACCTAATTTAAGCAAGGCCTATATTGATAAATTCAGAAATATGTTTTCTTCATACACACCTATATTAAAGTAATATTTTTGTGCCAATTTTATTTTTAGTGTAAACATAATGGTGAGCAAAAAGGTGTGAACATTATTGCAACACGAAAATCTTATTTTTAAGAGTAGGCTGATAATGCGTTGATTACAGACTGGTTATTGCGTTGTATATTAGAAGAGAGCGTCTTATAGGATTACAGTCCCGGTCGCAATAAGACGATCATTACCAATAAGACGATTTGGGATTCTTTAATTAGGGAAATGAATTCTAAAACTTGTGGGCTTATCCTAGATTGTCTACCCTTAACTCGTTATGGCCTGGGGGTGGGGGTAGTGCCTCAATATTTTTGGCGGGATATGTGGATTGTAAACTGAAAACGGGCCTTGAACATCTTTAAAAGAATTGGACCTCCATACCAAAACAATTTCCCCTCAATGCAGTCAAATTTTCACAAATATGGTCATCATTTCTTAGAAAGTAATTTGGAAGAAACTGTACTTGCATACTCATAGTTTTTATTTTGATGTTTCAGAAAATGTGAGACATTTTTTTAGCAAAGAAATACAATAGTTAGAACAAGTTTCCTAAAGACCCTGTGCAATGAACTCACTAAGTGTGAATCAGCCAACGACTTTGAGCTGTCACAATCACCAACATGATTTGTAAATTAATCCATCTTCATAGGGTACAGATTGGAATGGGCTTTTATTGTGGTGAAAACAAGGCAATATTCACGTACGATATCACCGCCCCTGGAAACCGCATAGTGCAAGAGGGCGTAACGCAGCGGTGGTATAATTGCCGAATTAGCAGCTTGAGTTACTCAATTAAAGTTCATCAGGGGGAGCCAAGGTCTGAACCTCTAGGGAGCGGGGGAATACTGGAAGGTGCGGTTTTTAAATCCTGAAAAGTAGGTTCCTTTCTGAAATGAAGGTATTATGTGTGAGAAGTAGTAAGGGAGGATTGTTTGGGAAAAAACTAAAGGATTCTCGGATTGTATTATGAGAAATTGCTGTCATGAACTGTAACCTCCCAGCTACCGCTCCACATTACTCCATCCCCGTTAGCAGCGCCTAATGTTGTTTACGAGATCATCTAACACTCTCAATACCCTCGTTTCATCTTTTCCTGTGCCCTCCTCCATGCCATGCCCCCGAGGGCACTATTCCCATCTCGATACGACGACACTGCAGAAAGTCACATCCCGATTGGCCCTGAAGTCAGCAGTAACCACCAGGTATTGGTATGTTTCCGCGGGGAAAAATCGGTGTGAGATGCCGGCTCATTCTGGTGTTTGGTATCATTTGTAGTTAATGGTGGGTTGGTAGGTGGGTGGTTCATTGCGGCATGCCCCATATACTCGATCACGATTCATGCTGATTTTCTCCGCCCGTAGGTTTCCTTACGAGTAGATGACCTGTTGGCCCATGTCGTTTTCAATATCCTAAACACACCTGCTTGATCATATCATATAAGAATAGTACGTACAGTATGCCTGAACTAGTCCCATATTATCTACAGATTTTAAAAATGCTTGAGATGTTTTAAATTTTGAGTGTGAAATATTTTCAGCCAAAATGAGATAGGGAATTTCAACCAGATAAGAAAGAAGGCGAGAAAAAGTGTCCATACAGGTTACATGACATTACCCATGTGACCTGGGTGATTTATACTGGCATTTCCAATTTCAGCGCCGCCACTGCTTGCCAGCGTGCTGTACCATAGGTAAACATAGATCAACCTAATTGCGATTGAAACAATTATTGGATATGTCGAATTTAGATCCAGAAACCTCGATGGGAAAAAACAACAAGACAGAGTTGATGGGGATACATTTCAGAGCGATTCAGTTTTGGATGTGGCGGATCAAATCGCGGATAGGCAGACAGGCTGACCCCCCTTGAGAATGGCTATCCGTGTTTTTGGCTATCACAGTCACACCATCTTTTTTTCTCGTTCCGTCCAGATTGTCACTCATTCTGCCAATCAGGCAGCGCACAATTACAGTTAATTTGAAAACCTCGGCGAGCCTATTAACCCAAAATTGGTGCCACTACAAGCTACAATTGAATTTGTTATCATTTGATACCGGGGCTCGGTAAACAGTCCCCGCCTCCTAGTTACTTAATTTCTACGGACGCACCGCATGGGGGTCAGTATCTACGATAACACCGTAGTATCACTTCCGAAGCACGGCTTGATTCGATAAAATTGAATCAAAAAGACGTGGGAAAGAAAAACAAGCTTCTTTCTAAATTGACAGGTTTGGATGTCTTGCAGATGCCGAGGATAAAGCAAATCGTGTGGCAGTCAAAGATTCTGTCTCCTCAGGTCAAAGGTCACCAAGGTGTGCTACAGACATTGTTATGGTTGGCACTCAAAAGGTGTGGGAAGCACAGGTTTAAGTGGCCCAAAGTTGTTTAAAAACTAAACAAAATGGTCTGGCTCTGCTAGTCAGTGCAACAGAGACTCGCTAATAGGCGAATCCCTACCGCAGTGCGACGAGAGAGAAAGCAAAATGATATTTGCGATGGGTATTTTCATAAGCGGGCTGTATTTATTTGTTTTAAATGATTTAAACTATGGAAGGCAGGTCGCATGACACTATTTGAACTGGTAATACCGTGTGTGTACACAGCGCTTCGGTACATTGTTATTATTGGTAACAAACACGACACTTTCCGGGGATGGCTCTACGAAAATCGTTTATTGCTATTTTTCTTAGTGGGGAAATTAAGGTTAGGAAATATTGACGGCTTGTTATTGGGGCAAAGTGATTATAGCGCCTGATAGGTAAGGCACACCGGCAAACTGATCTGTTAGTCTCATGTGTCCTGGGCATAGTTCACAACCCTGTGTATGTTAGGTGTGTGGTGATAACAACCTGTTGATTCTGGGTA
Source organism: Ophiura sarsii (assembly GCA_035610835.1). Taxonomy (NCBI): domain Eukaryota; kingdom Metazoa; phylum Echinodermata; class Ophiuroidea; order Amphilepidida; family Ophiuridae; genus Ophiura; species Ophiura sarsii. Next base: position 30,788,603 of record CM069444.1, on the reverse strand, counting down.
TCAGGCCTGATTTGTTTGCACATGTCCTCAATGTTGATGAAATAAGAAAGGAGTTTTAGTTTGTTAAAATGAAACACTGGTAATGTATTCACAGAAAACAGGTGGTTCTTAGTGGGTTTTTGCTTTATTTTTGCAACTTTTTAGGTTTCCTCTTACAACAAAATACAGAAAATATGCTTGATGTTCAACCTTTATGCACTTGTCAACAGCGGGGATTTGGCCAGGACGTACAAATTGCCAATGTGACGTCCCCTGTTCAGTCGTGTACGTTCCCCGCAACATTGTTTTTACGTCCCCTCTTCATTCCCTGCCATATCCCAGAGTTACAATTGATAGTGCATTGAACAACCATAACTGATCGATGAGTAGACTTAATAACAGTTACATTTTTACCACTAAAATACATAAAACATAGGCCTACATAATCCCCAAATCCAATTTTATAGTCAATTATTCAAGAAAGAAAAGAAAAATTGGTGAGAAATTTTGTCAATGCTTTGTCTAGTTTATAAACTTGCTAAATTGTTGGCTAACATTCGCCCATCACACCATATGTTGTTTAATACATGTATGTTTGGTAAAACATTGCCTAATGTTTAAGTGAGACCATATTAGACCTGACTAGGGGGGGGGGGAAATGTTTTAAATTGGGGAGGGGGAATCGTGCCATATCAGCGCCCTATGGATCGAACCCGTGTCGGCGCTGTGGATCGAAACCGTGTCCAGTTCCTACCTGATTGTGCTACAGCATCAGCTCAAAAACCTCTTCGCCATATTATAAAAAGCCTGCCTATATAATTGCGTCACAAGATATACTGGTGTAGTAATTTGTAGTGATGAGGACAATTAGTAAGGGTTAATTTGCCCAAAAGTCAATTATCTCAACATTCTCAAGGTAGTCATACATTTTGATATGGTCTCGCTGGCACAGCATGAACCCTGATTTTCAGTTATCCACACATGTTTGTTTCTCTGTTTGTTTGTTTGTTTGTTTGTTTCATTCTATTTGCAGACAAAATTGTTTATCTAACCCCACCCAATCAGTTCTATAAAGCTTGTCAAATCCATGCGATATTTGTTACATTTAGTCGCACAAACAAACCCCAGTAACCGAGCCAAGTTTGTTATTCATTTAAATCTACCGATATGAAAGTCAAACAAACTACACCTTAACTCACTCAGTCCAATTTACCGACCGGTTCATTTACATCACTTTCTGACCGCTTTGTCAATGCTCGCTTTGCCGGAAAATCCAGTCCTAAGTTGGAGCAGGTACCCAGCACTGGAGAGAATCACCTTTATTATTGCTGTATTTCCATCCAGCCCTTCAGCATGTATAAAGTAATACTTCCTCTGTTTAACTTTTAGGCAGTCTGCTTTAAACATGTTCAAGGGCCAAAAACACATCTATCAAAACTCTGTAAGTGCTCTTGCCCCTGAAAATGTATAAAGGAACACTTCCTATGCATAACCATTGGGCAGTTTTACTCTATACATGCTGAAGGGCCAGGAAAACAAGGTTTTAACAGAACAGCGACGTTATGACACATCCTGACGGGTTATGCTAACCGATCAACGTGGGTGCCATGCCATGTTGATCAGGGGACCCGTCAGGACGACCTACGCACTCATGCTTGTTTGTGATTCAGTGTTGCACAATTTCATAACTCCAAATATTTCAAATGATTATTTGCTCTCTTCGTCTACCATTTTTGTGAGGATAATTTTGTAACAATGCCCCGAGTGTACTGCACCGTGAAACAAAGTTAACGCGGTGTAAATTTTTCTTCTTCATGCCAGTCAATGACTAGATGTGACTTCATATACATATTGGTTCTTAACAGCCTTTATTCTATTACAAATTTATTATGTTAGGTCTGTCCTTTCAACAGAACACGTTCCCCACTTCCTGAAGATAGGCTAATTACTCGACTTGCCATTTTGGCAGAACAAACTGGTTGTCAGTAAAACTGAGTGACATTCAAATCTGAAGCTTAGGGTTTGTGCATGTAACACTTTCATTCACCAGATTATGGGAGGAAACATGTTTGAAGTTCAAAACACTCACTTTCAAGCACCTGTCAATATTATGTAATATCAAGTGCAGCGTTTTCCAGTCAGAATAAGTTACAAATGACACATTTTTGAGTTAACACTTTCCACGCGGCAGGGTCTGCAGACGAAGTTCCAAAATTTCACAAAATGTTTTGAAAATCTCAAAATTATTGAATTTTATTACCATATTTGGAATCACCATGAGAAATGCATTAAAATAAGTACATAAACTGATGCTTAGTATTGGTTCAGTAATCTTTGAGATAGAACTTGAAATTTGGGAAAGGTTTCTGCAAAATCTGTTTTGTATATGGTAAAACCAATAGCCACGTGGAAAGTGTTAATTCATTAAGAGGTAACACTGAAAGTGTGCGTTTTGTTTTATAAAGTACACATGATATTAACTCATAGATGTAAGATTTTAGAGAATTTCCTGAAGTCAGGAAATTTGATAATTTCCAGGACTTCAGTTCTCACTGGTAATCATAGAAAACTGATTTACAACGTATCATTTTTGGCTCATTTGTGACATTTTTAAGAATTCCAATTACATCTCTGTTTCATTGCATTTTGTTGAAGAAATCAAGATGTTTTGCATTCTGGAAAAAAACAAGATTTTTTAACAATATGCGATGCGACATCTCCTGATGATGCAATAATGCTATTGGTGTTTTGATTCAGTGCCATCAGACTTGGGGTGGGGGTGGAGTAATTAGGTCGTGATTGGAAGATACAAACTGCTCAAAAAAAGTTTGGAATTTTTGTTTCAATCACAATTTGTTCAAATATCTCGGGATATGTTCATTTAGTGTAATATATCATGTAAAAGCTGATGTGTTCATCTTTACAATGATATGCAATTTGAAGCAATCGCTTGTTCCAGCTCAGCCACATGCTTGAGAACATGGGGAGGTCGCAATCTGAAAGTGCCAAAATCAACACTAGTTTGTGCTTATAAATCAATAGATCATCACAATACACTGTCTATGTAACACTTCATTGAACAGACGACAAAGATGTTCTTTTGAGCACGAAATAGTGTTGATTTTGGCACATTCAGATTGTGACTGCCCCATGTTCTCAAGCAAGTAGCTTAGCACTGGAGCAAGGGATTGCTTCAAATTTGGTATCATTGTAAAGATGAAGACATCAGCTTTTACATGATATATTACACTAAATGAACATATCCCGAGATATTTTAACAAATTGTGTTTGAAAAAAAATTCCAAACTTTTTTTGAGCAGTTTAGATATATGTCAAGCTCTTTAGAAATTTGTATGTTGGAAAGAGCTATTTTTCGTAATGTCAAGCTCTTTAGAAATTTGTATGTTGGAAAGAGCTATTTTTCGTAATTTCTTCAATATAACCATGCACATGAAAATGTCACCAAAAGTTAATTTGCTTTAAAGACTCCCCTGCAATTTCAAAAGTAGGAAAATGTTTCATCAGCCAGAGATGGCTGGCTGGAGTAGTGCACATACATCATTTTGAAAATGCTTGTGCATTGGTAAATGGGATTCAGGGGGGAAAGCGTACATGTACACTGACTGACAATGGGACTCATTGACAGATTTATTAGGAAAGCTCAAACAACTATATTATATCACGGCTAAGAGCAGCCATGGTAATGGTATACCATTTTAACTAAATCAAGTTTTGGCATGATTGTTTGTAAACTTGGGAATTGGCGGGATTGAGATTTTAGTGCTTTGCTGATGGAGATGTGACTATGTGTGTATGTGTGTGGAAGTGAGAGGTTGGTGGTGATGTGCACGAGATTGAGTGATCTGAATGGGTACTGCTATAGCATAAGGCGATGAAGAAAAAACTGTTCTACGGATGAACGGACCAGATTCAGTCGGTCAGGCGTTTTGGTTCTGGTTTTTGTATTTTTTGTGGTTTTTTATCATATATTTGTGACAATTTTGATGCATTTTCAACAATTTTCCTTTAAAAAAAAAAAATGCCTTTTTTGACAAGCTAAACATATTTTTTATGTCGGTATTCAATTGCATATGACATTTTTCCGCACCAATTTCTAAAAAATGGATAGGTCAGGCTCGTAGTACGGGAATTCTTTTTTCCGTCGCCTTATTTTCATTTTGTGGGCGTGTGAGGGGAGAGGGTCTATTTGCTATTTTAGGGGTATACATGAGATTTGTATGATATGTTTTGGTGTCTTTAGATAAGGTGTGTGCTATCTTCAGTATATGTAATTTATGTTAGCTTTAGGGTTCTGCTAATTGGAGTAGTTAGTAATGAGATTGTGATATAAATGTGTTTGGTGTCTTTGTGTAGAATATGTGCTATCTTCAGTAGATAGTTAAACAATTGTATTAGGAATATGATATGGGCGTAGGGTTGTGTCATCTTCTGTAGGACTGGATATTGTATGAGATTTGCTATGATAAATATTGGTGTTCTTAGTTTGTGCTGTCATCATTAGATAGTATATAAATGTATGCAATTTAGAATTGGGTTCATTCCATGGATGTGCTATCTTCAATTCTTCATATGGATTTATGAATTTGTTGGTGCACTGAAAATAGAAAATAGGTCAATATTGTTAAAGAAGGTGTCCGGCAAGCACAACAGTGTCCATTATATGTTAGAAAAGTAATTATCGAGCCTAAATTGCGTAATTATATTGAACAAAACATCATATTTATCATAAAAATGAATAAACACTGCCATCTCTCATACATGCAATTTTTAAAATTCGCTGTGATTGCGGCCCCGATTTCAATTAAGTCATAGTTATACAATGCACTTGCAAAAATTTGAGCACCAAGAACCGTGACTTCATTGAAATCGGCTTTAAATTATCGCAAATGTTTAAAATTGGCATGTTGAGAGATGGCAGTTTTCATTTGTTTTTTATGATAAGTATAATGTTTGTTCAATTTAATTATGCGATTAAGGCTCGATAAGTACTTTCTTACATATAATGGACAATGTTGTGCTTGGCGGACACCTTCTTTAAACATGAGTTGTTTTGTCCGTAAAGTGATCCATTATGTCTCAAGTGTGTCACTATACGAATAAATATACTCATTTTTAGGATGAATAAACTTTAGACTAGAAATTACCTAACTAGCACAAGGTCAAGCAAAAGCAAATGGTTGACTAGTAAACTAAAAGGTAAGTGATTGCTGAACAATTTATAAATAACCTTTACTTGACTAAATATTATTTGCTTGAATAGATAAGCAAAATGGTTTGAGTATAACAATAGTGTGTCTATCGTTTACTTGTAATTGATTTACTTTTACTTGTGCTGGCCCGAATGCTGGTAATAATATTTGTAATATTTGTCTGATGCATTTTCATAAGATTAGGCTAAGGTTTACTATCTTCAGTAGATAGTAGTGTGTGAGTGATAAAAAGGGCGGGTTAGGGTTTGTTTGCTATCTTCAGTAGATAGCAGTGTGTGAGTTATTAAAAGGGTGGGTTAGATGTTGCTATCTTCAGTAGATAGTAGTGGGAGAGTGATTAAAAGGGTGGGTTAGGGTTTGCTATCTTCAGTAGATAGTAGTGTGTGAGTGATTAAAAGGGCGGGTTAGGGTTTGTTTGCTATCTTCAGTAGATAGCAGTGTGTGAGTTATTAAAAGGGCGGGTTAGATGTTGCTATCTTCAGTAGATAGTAGTGGGAGAGTGATTAAAAGGGTGGGTTAGGGTTTGCTATCTTCAGTAGATAGCAGTGTGTGAGTTATTAAAAGGGCTGGTTAGATGTTGCTATCTTCAGTAGATAGTAGTGTGAGAGTGATTAAAAGGGTGGGTTAGGGTTTACTATCTTCAGTAGATAGCAGTTTGTGAGTGATTAAAAGGGTGGGTTAGGGTTTGCTATCTTCAGTAGATAGTAGTGTGAGAGTGATTAAAATGGTGGGTTAGGGTTTGCTATCTTCAGTAGATAGCAGTTTGTGAGTGATTAAAAGGGTGGGTTAGGGTTTGCTATCTGCAGTAGATAGTAGTGTGAGAGTGATTAAAAAGGTGGGTTAGGGTTTGCTATCTTCAGTAGATAGCAGTGTGTGAGTTATTAAAAAGGTGGGTTAGGGTTTGCTATCTTCAGTAGATAGCAGTGTGTAAGTTATTAAAAAGGTGGGTTAGGGTTTGCTATCTTCAGTAGATAGTAGTGTGTGAGTGATTTAAGGGTAGTCTAGAGTATTTGCTATCTTCAGTAGATAGTGTGTGAGAGAGATCAAAGGGTGGTCTAGCATTTGCTATCTTCAGTAGATAGTGTGTGAGTGATTAAAAGGGTGGGTTAGGGTTTGCTATCTTCAGTAGATAGCAGTGTGTGAGTGATCAAAATGGCGGGTTAGGGTTTGCTATCTTCAGTTGATGGCAGTGTGTGAGTGATCAAAATGGCAGGTTAGAGTTTACAGTTATGTTGTCTGTATGAGGTAGTATGGTGCATAAGAGATGTGTGATGCATGTCAAAACTCTTATTAATATTACACTGAAGCTTTTTTGATTATAATAATACCGTTTCAGTATGAATATTGCAGAGTGTCCTATATGAAAAGCCATCATTTTTGTTAGATTTTATTTTCAAAGGACTTTTACATCTACCTATCACCACACACAGTCACAGTCTCTAAAGGATAGTCTAAATTGATCTTGAGCAACAAAGCATGCCTAATTAATAACAAATTGATCTTTTCCTCACCTTCCACGCCGTTGGTCGATCTGATATCTTTAAAAATGTAATTATTCATCAATTTGTGCTCGAGTTTGACAGTGGTACAGGCAAGTACTATAGGCCCAGACTTTGCCTGGCGACAGACAGACCAGGGTTCACTGTCAGCTTTAGTGTATGACTACAATACCCGCCATAGTCTGATAATCATGCATCATTGGTCCTCAATCGATTCACCTCTGAAATCAGAGGCACAATCATTGGGTAATCTGGCGTAAGACGGCACAATGATTGGGTAATATGGCGTGTAAAGTTGCTTTACATTGTACTGTGCATGTATCAGTGGATAATGGTGACCGTGAACTTTGGCTTGATGTTATGAGGTTGAAACCATGGTTGCGTAAGAGTTTTGACGAAACACTTTCCAAAGTTGTTTGCTTTCCGAGTTATTTTTATTGTTTTCAGGGGGGAGTCGCGTTGGCGGATTGGTTCGTTTGTTGGTGACATCTTTGTCACATCGAATCGGATGTGGGCGTGTGTTATATGTTGATGTGTGGTATTTGTCGATGACGGATTAAACAGAGTCAGGTTTCCATGGATATGACTTGTTGTTTATGAGACAAACAATGAAGTGTTACTAAGATGGACAAAAATACAAATAGGATGGCTCAGTGGAAAAAGAACCTCAGTCATAATTTTTATATGGTAATCATTGTTTGTAAAGCATGATTAAACTTCATTCAATGTTTTAATTGAGATAACTATTTTGGAGATTGGAGTTTGTAACAGTTGTGCATGTTTTCTTCCTCCCCATTCATAATAGCAATGGTCAATACCACATGATGCTTGAGTAGGATTGTCAAGCTTTGTGAATGGTTCCATTTACACCGACAATGCTTTGATGTGATTTAACTGAATTTTCACTTTGTATTGGTTAATATTAATAATGAAAATGAAGATTTTAACAAAATAACTCTCAAAAAATATCACTTGTTGAAACTAAATTAAATTATTTCATCCTTAAATGAAAGTTGAAGTGTTAGAAAACCAACTCCTAAGTAAGTGTTATTTAAAAGAAATCCATCATTAAGGCAAAGATAAAAAAACACATGTTTAGCGTCCGGACTTTTTCAAAAATAGGAAGAGGAAAGCCCTTTTTTCTTTTTAGCGCAAAATTGCCTTACATTGTGAACCTTAAAGAGGAGGAGATCTCTATAAATCATTTTTTATTTCACTGCTTCTGAGGGTTGATCACCACAAAACTTGTTTAAATGTATAAAGAAAGAAGCAAAGCTGTTACAAACATCTCAAACTCTGAAACACCTGAACAAAAAAGTTAGGACTGCAATAAAGAAAAAATGAAATAAAATCTAAGCGGACCCAAAAAAGGGAAGCGGTCACGGGCATGTTTATTTTTTATTTGGCCTAATCTCTAGTTTTGACTAGGTTTGTATGTTATACACTATACATCACTCAATTCAATTTGATATGAGCACATTGACCATACTGTCAACGCCCATGTAATACTGTTTGTTGAAGGTTTTACTGCCCCATCTCCACATCAGTGTTGCCAAACATGCAATTGAACAGCCCAACTGGGCTTATTTTGAAGAGTAGAAATGCCGGTTTCACAAATTGGGCTACTTTTTTTGATTTTTGCACTGTTGAAACTGTGAAGGAAGATAATTAGGATATTATACCTTCTAATTTTGGTTATTTTGCACCATGAATTGGACTAAACTTCACCATTCCATCATGAATTGGTCTACTTTCACTATGATTTAGACTACTTTCACTTTAAATTGGGCTACTTTCAACATGAATTGGGCTACTTTTTCTTAAAATTGGGCTACGTCCACCATGTTATTGGCTACTTTCAGTTTCACCATTAACAGGGCTACTTTCACCATAAATTGGGCTACTTTCACCTATATTGGGCTACTTTCTACAAGAATTGGGCTATTCCCCCTCATGAATTGGGCTGTTTTCCCATGAATACATTCCATATTGGGCTACATTGGCAACACGTATCGGCGTCTTGATCTGAAATTCTTTGTCGAGTAAGGACCCCATTTAGCGAATCTCAAATGAAAACCCCTGTCTAGGTCGTGTTTTAACAACGTAATCCGCGGTCAAAACTTATAGTGGCGCAGTTGATGGACGAGCTCACTGTCTGTGCATCACATTTGTTGTTGTGTCTCTGAAACGACTGGCCTACCAAACCTTTAAAATCCAATTCAAAATATTGTCTTTTTTATTCGGTTGGAGGCCAAACAGCGTTAGATGCAGTGCCTTTGCCAAAGAATTGCTAGAAATAAATACAAAGTTGAATTATATAACATTAATTCTAACCAAGTGATTCCTTTAATCCCTGGGGTCTACCTGTCTATCTTACAGTGGTTCTGATTGGTTTATTACAAGATGTACTCATATGAATAGCCAATTCAAATGCAGCTTGTAAAATGTTTCACTCCCATCTTTATCAGGGATACAATTATTCTAACAATGTCTCTGATTGGTGCAATAAATGATGTATCCATCTTTTTAACCAATCGGCCGGTAGTTCTCAGGGGGTTAAAGTTTGATGATGATTTGAATAGTGTCGGCTTGATGAACATCAGTGTGTGTTTTCTTGTAGTGAGAGTTAAGAGTTTAATTTAACAGGTTCACCATCAGACAAGTTTAAAAACTGGCAAGTTTTTCTCATAGAAAAACCAATGGTATATCTTTCATTCAAATCATTATTATGTTTTTCATGAAGATAAAAACCAAAATGAGAAAGCTCTACATATAATACAAAAAACAAATAAAGAACTATCTTATCCAGTTATTGCCATAATATAGATTTGTTTAAATGTACAACTGTTTATTTTAACAGGTTCACCGTCAGACAAGTTTAAAACGGCTTTTTTTCTATTAGAAAAACCAATGGTTATATCTTTCATTCAAATCATTATTAGGTTTTTCATGAAGATAAAATTCAAACGAAAAAGCTCTACATATAATAGAAAATACAAACAAGAACTATCTTATCCAGTTAATGCCATAATATAGATTTTTTTTTAAATGTACAACTGTGTGTCTTCCATCAGAAAAACCAATGGGCATATCTTTCATTCAAATCATTAGGTTTTTCACAAAGATAAAAACAAAAACAAAAAAGCTCTACACGAATATAAAAAACAAATCAGTTCAATATGAACCACTTTATCCAATAAGCCCAAAAATAAAATTTAAAAATGTAGTCAATTTGCACCAAATTAGTCCATGACTAAATAGAGTGTGCAATCGCTGCCAGCTGATCAAGCTTGTCATTAAAGAGGCTTTACATTCATTCTTTTTTTCTTTCCTTTTCGCAGTGATTTTTGTTTCTCTCTCTCGTTTTATTAACCACTAAATCATGGGATGAGAATTAAGTATGGACACTCTGCCCGTTATTGAGTGTTCTAGGTGCTTCTCTCTGAAGCAGGCAGTATAGTTCAGTGAAAGTGATTGTGTTTTCATTGTAAACACGCCGGGCCCCTAGGTGCCTGCAGCGAGCGGCTTACTAACTCAGCCGAGCCAGAGATGGTGCGTGTGTGTAGTGTCTTAACAGGCCAAGTACAGCCAAAAAACCCACCACTGCCGCCATATGTAACGCTAAATTGTCTGTGGCCTAGATCTAAAGGAAGAGAGTTTAGGAAACCCATAGATTGGGTTACCCCAAGTTTGAGTCCCAGCTCCGATTCGCAGTGGAGTTTGTGCTCTCAAGACCGGTAATTGAAAAAGATGTGCTCTGTCCGAGAGGTTAACCAAGGTGTCGGTTATAGTCCGGAGTTTGTAATGAACCCTTCTCTTATCGACAGAGCTATATAGGTATTAGCCAACGCGGATTTCATAATATATTGTTATATGTGTGTAGAGAGAGAATCAGTAAGGATAGTTTAATTGCTTGTTGTACAGTGCTACCCTATCTAGTTTCAGTTGCCGTCTTCTCCCAACTACATGTAATGACACTGAAACAAAGCGATTCAATGTGTTCGGTATAATGTAGTTGGTGAACATCTTACAGAGATCTTGACACTTTCCACGCGGCGTTTAGTTTTATCATATAACACAGATTTTTCAGAAACCTTTCACAATTTTATAAGTCTATCTCAAGGATTACTGAACCAATACTAGGCATATTTGCACTTATTTTAATGCATTTCTCATGTGGATTCCAAATATGGTAATGAAATTAAATACTGTTGACGTTTTTTTAACATTTTTGGAAAGCGTTAAAGTTTTAAAAAACTTTATCAGTGCACCCAGTTGCTGTTTATATTTTATGACTGAATGATAACCCAGTAATCATCAATTAACTCACTTACAATTTGAAAAGTTGCTTTTATCACGTTTTGAGAAATAAACTGTAGAAGTCATTTACCGTCATGAGGTTTAGTCGGTTGTAGTATTAACCATTTCATCCTTAAAGTTGCACCCTGTTTCAAATATTCTGGTTGCATTGACAATTAGTCTTGCATACAGTATATGGATTGATGTGTTGTTACATGATTGCCAACAGGGTAAAACATTGGATAAAAGGCATGGTTTTGACACTTTTCCGCTATGAATTTGACTTCTCTGTGATTTTTAACTTTGATCTCCAGATAAGACTAAACGTGAAATTGGATTTTAATATATAATACAGAAATAATGTGATTACCAGGTTAAAGGTAGGTGTTCTGATTGCTGGCCCAATTTTCAACTTGATGTTTTCTATTCTACATGAAAGGTTCATCCTTAAAACAAGTTGACATGAAATTTGGCCATTGAGTAGTACACAAACTGGCCGGGTGGTTAACCACCTTTGGCAGTAATTCACTGTGTTTTGGCTTATAACAGCTAAATCAGGGGTTCTCAACAGGCGGCCCGCGGGCCAGATCCGGCCCGCGAGTGCATTTCATCCGGCCCGCGAAGAGCTACTGCTAAAAAATAAAAAAAAATAAAAAAAAAAAAATAAAATAAATAAATAAATAAATAAATAAAAAGAGGAAAAATTTAGAATTACACTGTAAAATGACTTCTTGTGGCTTGATTTTTCAGTGTTAATGTCCTTAAAACCCGGGAGCTTCCGGGGGCTTCGCCCCCTGGACCCCCACCAGGGGCCCTAAGGCGGGCCCCTGGACCCCACCCGTTATGACGCTACACTCGCTCCGCTCGCTCCGCTTTATCTGGCCCACGAGGTTATTTCGAAATTGCAATCAGGCCCACACTAGAAAACTGTTGAGAACCCCTGAGCTAAATGGAACAAATCTTGTGCCACACATTTTACAGAAATAATAAGAAAAATATGGGGTTTCTTCTGATATCAAAATATGTTGATGTGCAAATAAAAGCTAAAGTGATCGGAACATCGACCTTTTAAGTAAAAGTATGATTATTGCACCGCTTAAAAAAGAGAAATTATAAAACTATATCGCAAAGAATGATATATTCTGATGAGATTGTTGTCTGTACTTCTTTAAGGAAATCGCTAGTCATCGCTCAATTACCGTCTGAAGATCACTGGCTAACGGTCAGTCCAGCCAGTGGTAAAAATAATCATAACAATACTCATCGCCGGGCGAAACAACAACATAACCTCTCGTACTAAAAGGGGGCAAACCCTCGTGTTTGACCACCAACGTCTGGACTGCACTGGACAGTCGTCGGATTTAGTGAAGAGCTGTTCGAATTTGTTAATGCTCAATCACTTTCCCTACTCTGATGTGTGAGTGCGAGGTGTTAGCAGCATTAATTAGCATCGGAAGTGATTTGCGGAGTAATCTGTTTAAGCGCTCTCTTAACACTTTTCCACGCGCGGCCATTGGTTTAACCATAAACAAAATAGATTTTTCAGAAACCAATTCCCAACTTTTAAGGTATATCTCAAGGATTACAGAACCAATATTAGGCATGTTTGTACTTATGTCAATGCATTTCACATGGTGTTTCCAAATATGGTAATGAAATTCAATAATTTTGACATTTTTGAAACATTTCGCGAAATTTTGAAATGTCGTCTGCAGTCGCCTGCTGCATGGAAAGTGTTAACTTGTGTTGTGTAGGTAGTTTTAACGATGACACAGTATTGGTGGAGACCCATGGGATAGAGTCACACTGAAAAGTACAGTCCAAATCAAAATGGACTCTTTGCCCTCAACAACAGCTAGTCCCTATTCAGAGGGGAGAAAAAGGGAACACTGACATTAGTGAGCACTACCTGCCTATCTAACAGTGTTTGCAATTGGTTAATTACAAGATATGCTCATTTTAATAGCCAATTAAAGTATTGCTTATCAAATGTTTTGCTCTAATCTTCATCAGGGATACAATTTTTCTAACAAGGTCTCTGATTGGTGCAACAAAGGTTGGATCCAACTTTTTGACCAATCGGCAGGTAGTTCTCAAGTGGTTAATTCTTATCTGGTAGTTCTTATTTACCTGCCACCTTTTTTTGCTTGTTCGCCAAGGCGAACTAGCATATATATAGGCTTGGAATTGGTACGCGTATGTATGGCTCCGTTCCGAGTGTCACTTTGCACAGAAAACCTAATTGGTGTCACTGGTATAATATGCCAAACGATACTTTCATACGCTCATAATTGATGGACGAGAAGTGTGCCATCCGTGTCGATGGTTTTGATTGGACGATAGATTGATATATCATCGCCAGTGAATATTAAACTGGGTAGGCGTTGTAACTGGTACTTATACCGAACATTGTATGGGCGGCCAATGGGGTTAAATATATTGAATATATACTTGGAATTTGTTAGAGATTTATAAATGATAACTTTTTTATAATGAATATTAATAAGTAATATGAATATCCATGATTAATTTGGGATCCTCTTGAATCATCTCGGTTATCTCGGTCAGTGGCGTAACAGCCGGGGGGGGGGGGGGGGGGGGGGGTAGGGGGGTCGCACAGTGCCCCCCTGAAGGTGCTCAGCAGGAAATTCAAACCTACCCACCAGGAAAAATGGAGGGGAAGGGAAAGAAAAGAGAGAGAGAAAGGAAAAAAGGAGGAAAAAGAAAAAGGAAAAGGAGAAAAAAAGGGGAAAGAAATAAAAGAAGAAAGGGAAAGAAAGAAAGAAAATTTCGCCGTACAAAAAACACAACAGTCAAGACAACAATGTCTTGACTGTTGTGTTTTTTGTACGGCGAAATTTTGTTACTGTGCGAAATTTTGTGACCGTGCGAAATTTGTGACCTTGCGTAATTTTGTGACCGTGCGAAATTTTGTGACCGTGCGAAAGTGTTTTGACCCCCCCACACACACACCTACGTGAAATTCACGAGGTGACTGAATGGGAAAAAAATTGGGGCAACCTTTTAAAAATTCCGGGACGGAATTATTCTAACCATAATTTTTTGGGCTGTGCCCCCCCCCCCCCCCCCGACAACCAACCTCTGTTACGCCACTGATCTCGGTTCAACCTGGACCATTTCAGTTCAATCCGGATCATTCATATTCATGTTAATTATAATTCATTATTGCAAATTAGTAGTCATTACAAAATTATAATTTATCTTTTTTTACCCCGATTTTAGACTATATTCAATCAATTTAACCTCATTGGCCGCCCATACAATGTTCGGTATAAGTACCAGTTACAACGCCTACCTAATAGGCTAGCTGTGTCATCGTATTGAACTTTTCGTGAAATTTTGAAGTGGATTTGCGTGATAGATCGCAGTTGTCTTCTACATTACCTATAGATTAAAGGGCCGTGTACTACATTTTTATTACACTTTTAAAAACAGCTCATAATCTTAGATCAAGTTGAGACTCGATTTGACTCATACGGTGAATTTTGGAGTTTAATTTTTGGTAGACGGAAGGTTTATTTCGTACGCTTTCCGCGGTGATTCCTTTCCGCCATATGAAAAATACGTTGATTTTCGTCTTATATAGGAAATGTATATTACGTAATGTTTTGAGAAATTGTTTTCCAATTGATCCATCAGAGAGTTATCTCTAGAACAGGTCTGCAACTGATTTTTGTCTGCATTATTATTTTTGAGTGATTTTTGGCCACTTTCAGTTTAACCAATGAATGAATTTGTAGTAAGCTTACTTACCATTTTAAGCTTACAACTTCTGACTTTGATATTTCTAATCCGAGATTTTAACCACCCATAATCATGTTGATGGTGCTAGGGCATCTAGTACAACAAATGTCTTTTGATCACAAATCTGTTACTGATTATAGGTAGCTCAAATTCGTATCATAAAAAGCAAATAAAGCCCGGTTTAATAAAGGCACATTATATGATATTTGCCTATTTTTTCGGAATTGGTTGAAAAAAACCCACATTTTTCCTTGAGATTTCTACACGAATGTCATTTATGTTCTCAAATTGGTTGCGGATTGACCGTGCAGTGATACTGATATATGATACGTAGCTCAAACTGTGATATCGTCCTTTAAAAAGTAAATCAGGGCACATTATATGAAGATACTTTAGCATATGGCTAGTTTGTCCACAATTGAATTGGTCGGTAAAAAAACTGTTTTTCCTTGCGATTTCATAGGGAATGTCATTTATGACATCAAATTGGTTGCGGATTGACCGATCAGTGACACAGATATTATACGTAACTCAAAATGTGATATCGTATCCTAAAAAGCAAATCAGGGCACATATGATAGTTTGTCTATTTAGTCCCTAATTGGTAGAAGAAGAAAAAAGTGTTTCCTTGTGTGATGTCAACGGCAACGCTATTTGTCGTCAAATTGGTTGCTGATTGACCGATCAGTGACACCGATATCATACGTAGCTCAAAATGTGATATCATATCCTGAAAAGCAATTCAGGGCACATTATATGATATTTAGCCTATTTTGTCCGGAATTGGTTGGAGAAGAAAAAAACACGATTAGGTTTTGCGATTTCAATGTGAACGTCATTGTCGTCAAATTGGTTGCGGATTGACCGATCAGTAACACCGATATCATACGTAACTCAAAATGTGATATCGTATCCTAAAAAGCAAATCAGGGCACATTATATGATAGTTTGTCTATTTAGTCCCTAATTGGTAGAAGAAGAAAAAAAGTTTTTCCTTGTGTGATGTCAACGGCAACGCTATTTGTCGTCAAATTGGTTGCTGATTGACCGATCAGTGACACCGATATCATACGTAGCTCAAAATGTGATATCATATCCTTAAAAGCAAATCAGGGCACATTATATGATATTTAGCCTATTTTGTCCGGAATTGGTTGGAGAAAAAAAATCATTGCGATTTCAACGCGAACATCCTTTATGTTGTCAAGTTGGTTGCGGATTGACCGATCAGTATAACACCGATATCATACGTAACTCAAAATGTGATACGTATCCTAAAAAGCAAATCAGGGCACATGATATGATAGTTTGTCTATTTTGTCCGGAATTGGTTGAAGAAAAAAAAATCACGATTTGGATTTGCGATTTCAATGTGAACGTCATTGTCGTCAAATTGGTTGCGGATTGACCGATTTGTGACACCGATATCATATGTGGCTAAAATGTGATATCGTATCCTAAAAAGCAAATCAAGGCACATCATATGAAATTTTGTTTATTTTGTCCGCAATTGCTAGGAAAAAAACCTGTTTTCCCCGGCGATTTCAACGTGAACGTCATTTATGTCGTCAAATTGGTCGCGGATTGACCGATTAGTGACACAGATATCATACACAGCTCAAAATGTGATATCATATCCTGAAAAGCAAATCAGGGCACATAATATGATATTTAGCCTATTTTTCCGGAATTGGTTGAAGAAAAACCCCAATTTTTGCGATTTCAATGTGAACATCATTTATGTCGTCAAATTGGTTGCGGATTGACCGATTAGTGACACTGATATCATACGTAGCTACAAATGTGATATCGTATCCTAAAAAGCAAATCAGGGCACATCATATGAAATTTTGATTATTTTGTCCGCAATTGCTAGGAAAAAACCCTGTTTTTCCCGGCGATTTCAACGTGAACGTCATTTATGTCGTCAAATTGGTCGCGGATTGACCGATTAGTGACACAGATATCATACGCAGCTCAAAATGTGATATCATATCCTGAAATGCAAATCAGGGCACATTATATGATAATTAGCAAATTTTTTCCGGAATTGGTTGAAGAAAAACCACAATTTTTGCGATTTCAATGTGAACGTCATTTATGTCGTCAAATTGGTTGCGGATTGATCGATTAGTGACACTGATATTATACGTAGCTACAAATGTGATATCGTATCCTAAAAAGCAAATCTGGGCACATTATATGATATTTTCTGGATGCATGATATGGGAATTGCTCACATAAAACTCTAATATGTTTCACACTTGTTACAAGCATTTCCCTTTTTAAAGGGTTTTTTATTATTCTACATCAGGTCTTTAAGAATCCCATTTTCTTACTAATAAAATATCACATGCAATTATTTTCGACAGCTTTAATATTGTTAAAATTAGGAACTGCTACACATGAATTGGTAACTGTAAGTGCCTCCCCCTCCCTGGTTTTTCAGGGACAAGAGTTGGATGTTATTGAATGGAAGTGTTAAAATTAATATTGATGTGTGCATTTTTTGTTTGTTCAGAAAATGTTGCGTTGTTCATGACACGGGTGATTTCTTTAGATCTTTTTTTGTCGCTTGCCGACATATCTATGTATGTTTACTCATTCCCATCTTATGGCTATATAGATGGTAAGTCTCCCCCTCCCTGGTTTAAGGGACACGAGTTGAATGTTATTGAATGGAAGTGTTAAAATTAATATTGATGTGTGCATTATTTTGTTTGTTAAGAAAATGTTGCGTGCACGATGCGTTGTTCATGACACGGGTGATTTCTTTAGATCTTTTTTGTCGCTTGCCGACATACCTATGTATGCTTACTAATTCCCATCTAATGGCTAATAGATGGTAAGGCTCTCATAGAGTCACTATGTCTTTTGGGTGATATAATTTGTATTGGTTGGTATAGCAACTTTTGAGCGAATGAACCACTTTTGGAAAATGTTGCGTGCACGATGCGTTGTTCATGACACAGGCGATTGTTTTAGATGTTTTTTGCCACTTACCGCCATACCTATGTTTGCTTACCGATTCCCATCTAATGATTAGATGGTCGGTCTCTTGGAGAGTCACCAAGTCTTTTGGATGACCTAATTTGTATTGGTTGGTATAGCAACCTTTGATATACTGAATCATGTATGATGGGTTAGTAGCCTTGAAAGTATCAGTTGAAAGTATACTTCAAAAGGTAAAGTGTTTTGAGAGGGGGCTAAAATGGGGGAGGGGGCATGTGTGAGAAGGATTTGGGAAATTAAGAAAATTATAATAAACTGACTCTTTGGTTGTGAAGTTGTTTCTAGGAGTGTATTACATGATTAAATAAGAGTATGTACATCCAATTAAACTTTGGTATTTGGTAATAACACTGTATTTTCAGACGAAAGAACACACACTAAAACAGTATCATATTTTGAGCCAATTAGAGACTTGGTAAGAATTTGCCTTGAATTGCTATGAGATTTTGAAGCTCAATTTTGATTGGCTATCCCAATGATTATATCATTAGCCAATTGAATGCACTGTAAGAGGACAGTTGTGCTAAGGGCGTTAACCTTCTAGAAATCTGACATATAGCTGCAATATTTATTATTTCCTTTAATGCCAAGAAAATAACAATTGCACACAATCTGAGGAAACTACTATTTGAAAAATAAATGACAACAACAGAAAGGTTGAGGCGGAGCTGATCACCAAGATAAAGAAACACAATTTATCATACAATCTGGTTATACCAGTAATAAACATAAAGTTATCGGAACTAATCTGTCTCAGTTATCGGAAGTAATCTTGACATCAGCTGTCGATACTTGAACAAATGGTTTCAAATGAGTTCTAAAGAAAGTAAATCTAATCTAATTTCATATTTCCGAAGGAAAAAAGTACACGCTTTTATTGATTTGTCGCGCTGTATTTTGCTCCGAGGAAGTCACGTTGTTGACGGGTGTGTTTAATTCGGATACAAAAAGGGCTCGGGCAGATGCACATTAGTGGCCTATTACAGCACTGAGGGTAGTTTTAGGCTATACATCAAGCCGGAGCAAAGGAAAACTTTCAACAACTGTCATAAAAATGTGGGTACCCTTCTTGATGAAGCGAGGCGCCATTGTCTGATGGAAAAGCCTCACCCTGGGTCATGACTGGCAGAGAATAAGGCGATGAAGGGAGGTCAGTATCGTCAAAAGTTTACGGGCTACGACTTTATCCGATGCTGCTAGCTATCTTCCATTGCTGCAAAAGTGCACGGCATAAAATTTAAGATAAACTAGGAGAAGAAATCGGGTGACATTGATTGCTTGGATCGACAGAGTTTGGGGTGAAGATTAATCGGGTGTAATGTCGGATTTGGCCTGACTGGATCTCCGTAGCCGGAAAAGACAGTCGATCAGGATGGAGCGAGCACCTCAGAAAAGTAGAAAACAAGTTTCTAGGCTATGTTTTGATTCATAATCTGATCGAGAACTTTAAACTTTTACCAGGTGCTGTATAGGGGTCTTTATGCATTGCTCAACGGAGCGTGGCTAATGAGTGTGCAGCCTTGTAGCGAAACATGCAATATGGCCCGCTCTATACTAACTAACTAGCCTGGACTTGTATGGTACAACAATGGGTGCGGATCGAGACTTTTCTCATTGTTGGTATTTATTTCATAACAAATTTGACCTTCCCGTCTTTTCTTTCTGGTTTCTTTTGTGGTAACCATGGCGATGGCAGCTGTCAATCAAAGTGAGTTACGGAAACGAGTCTTGATGAAAACCCATTGTCCCTCTGTGGCCGGCATTGTAACATGATTAATTTTCTATTGCCCCGAGTCTACGCTGCACAGTGCTGTATAGCAGTGATAAACCGGCTTGGCTTGGTTGTACTAGTGAACCTTCAGGCCTAATACACACACATTGGTGATTGTAGACAGCATACAGACTGTGGACAATTAACGGCTTTCAAAGTGAAATAGCGCCATCGTGTGGCCATGTGTCATAATTAGCCTGGCCCTGTTTTCTTATTTTCTCCTTTTCTGTTAATTTATAAATCTATGAAAATGTAGTCAAACGATTTCAAACTATGAGTGGGGTATTTGTAATTGTGAAATCACAATTGATGTTAGTTTTTTTGTTCTAATTGGAGGTAGTATTTTAATACATGGCATCATTTATCCTATTGTAAAGCATGGTTGGATAAAACATTTCATAAAGCTATTTCATGGACATATGCTATCTTCTAAAGATAGCAATCTAGGAACACTATATTTGACAAAGTTCCAACATGTGTCTGTAACCATACTGGTGCCTAAAAGGCATAGCAAACACTATACAAACTTTAGTGTTGTGTACAACAAGAATTGTTGCTGTTTTTATAAGAGAGAAAGAAATGAAATGTAGTAAAGTCTCTTTGATACAGTTGAAGGACTGGTAAAGTAAAGTTAGATGTTTAGTGTTAGGTCTCGGGGCTGGGAACCAACTTGGTTCCGTCTTTGGTGGTCCGCAGTAGATGGACTGATGATTGGGTATGAGAGTTGAGGGCTTGAAATGGGTTTTCATTAGGAATTTTTGGTGTGTGTGTGGGGGTGTGTTGCCCGCAGCGACCGACCCTAAAATCTCGAAAATTAGGGTCACAATTAATTATTTTACAGATTTAAACGTTACCCAAATTGTCAAAATATTACTATTTCTGTTTGAAATCAGTAAGTTTGCTTCAATAAATTGTCTTTAAACTATATTCACACTAGAAACATATTAGGCAAATTGAAATGGCCAATTTTGTCTTGACATGAACCAGTCTGTCAGTAATATTTGTCAGCAGTAAAAAAAAACAAAGAAAAAAACAACAACACGAAAATCAACTGACCGACCGGACAAGATTTTTGGCACTTCAGGGCAACACAACAACTGTGTTTTTGCCTTATCATTGCATACCCGTATTACATATAGTGTGTACAAATTTGTTATAAGTGTGTTAAAATCTATATCTATATGATCAGGCTGAAATGTCACGAGGGTTCATTGTTGCGGGAAACGCCAATCCTTGATACACCAATCCTTGATAAATCTGAATTCTAGTAACTTCAAAATTGTAATAAGCATGAAGATCGCCATGTTTTAAAGATTCTTTTGCTGATGCTTGGTCTTAAAATTCCTAATATTTTCTTCCAAACGAGAGTATTATGCCAATTTACACTCACTTTTTCTCGAGTTGATCTACACTAAAAGTGGTCAAAATTTGACCCATTTAATAGGTTGGATGCATAGTTGACACTATCTTCAGTTAAAATGATCACAGTGTTTTAGAAGTCAGTTGTTATAGGACCAATCTGGCAGTGGCGTAACTAGGGTCTTCAATGTGTGTTTGGGTGGGTGGGGGGAGGGCACCATGGGTCCCTCTGTTTTTGGTTATAATTTGTTTTCTCCCTTAATAATTTTATTTTCTCAGACCCTCCTTTAGGTGTTAGAGATACGAGAGTTACACAATAAACTGAAATGTTGCAAAGGCGACGAAAATATTGTTCGGTTGGGTATTTAAACAATATTTTTTGCTTGTTTGCCCTTTAAAATGACTGTAAAAAAATGCCCATGAAAAAAATTGTTCACCGATTGTTAAAAAAATGGGTCGGTCGGGCCCGTAGAACAGGATTCTTTCTTTTTTGTCACCTAACTGTGATGTTACAAACTGAAGCAGTCAACTATTCTATTGCGTATCACCCTTATGTAGACCTCAATGGCAAACCCAATCAATTAACGCTTTCCATGCGGCAGGCGGCTGCAGACGACATTCCAAAATGTCACAAAATATTTCAAAAATGTCAAAAATATTGACTTTCATCACCATATTTGGAATTACCTCGAGAAATGCATTACAATAAGTACAAACATTACTAGTATAGGTTCAGTAACGCTTGAGATAGACTTTGAAAGTTGGGAAAGGTTTTTGAAAAATCTGTTTTGTGTATGGTTAAAATAAAAGCCGTGTTGAAAGTGTTAAGAGCATATTTCACACCATAACACTTGAACACTCAGTCATAATGTAACAAAAATATTAAACTTCTTTAATATACCGGGGCCATAAGAATCTTCCGGTATAAATGCTGTTTAATTAATTAATATTGGGGTTAAATAAACGCCCAGCTCCCATTTGGTACTGGGACACCCCGGGCATTGATTAAGTTTTCTCATACATGCTACATTGCTATATCGTGATTTGTAGCTATTTAAAAACGCATTTCTTATCAGCGCGGCTATGAGTGGTGGCACAGAGATGAATCAATTAAGACGCTATCTGTAGGAAACGATCAGCTTGACACTTATGCTTAGGCACAAAACATAATCAGTTGTTTGGTGTAACGGGGTGAAAAAAATTTGGTTGGAATTCTTTTTCGATTTACCAGGTATCACATTGTAAAATGTTCCTCATTTTAACTAATCGTTACTCAAATTATGAGTACAAAAACACAAAAATATGAAGTAAAATTAACTTCTTATATCAGGAAAGATTGTGGCTTTATATCTCATTAGTTGACACTTACCAGTTTCATATCACAATTATTCAGAACATTGCAATGGGCAGATTTCAAATTGGCTACTCAAATCAATACTGCAAAGCACTTTTAGCTACACAAATTAAAGGTAGATGACCCGATTTTCAACTTAATGTTTTCTTTTTTACATGAAAGGTCATCCTTAAAATTGTTGCATTCCAAAGTTTGAGTTGCATAACTCCAATGGTTCTATTTTTAGAAGCGCAAGGTCAAAAGACATGTGCCCATTGAGTAGTACACAGACTGGTTGGTGGTTAACTACCTTTGGCAGTAATTCACCACATTTTAGCCTATAATTTCCAAATGAAACATTTCTGGCCCCTAATATTTTACAGACATAATGAGAAAAATATGGGGATTCTTCTGATACCAAAATATCTTGATGTGAAAAAAAAATCATAGCCCCAAAAAAGTTGGGTCATATACCTTTAATTGCTGGAAATACTGTTTGGACAGTTCATAATTTCTTCTTATCTTTCCATTATCAAATCTGTCTGTCAATTCCTACCGTACAACCAATTTCAAGATTTATGAATAAAGAAATCAAATCCCATGAAGTACAAAACAGTCATGGATTTTCAATTTGAAAAATGGGAGAAAATGAGTGGGAAGACTTTTCTAAGCTCCGCCAGGTAACACCAAACAAATTATTTGTTCATGCCTTAATACTCAGGGCAAGATTTAAGCAAGCTATATAACTTCTCCTTGATAAAATCTTAACACACCGTGACGGAGCATATCAATGAGGGGCTCCAGCGTACATTGCCCCACTACACCCGCCTGCTATAATAGCCCTGGCCTGGCTTGACTGACTGAATGCTTGCCTATAACGTGTGCGAGTGTTCATATGGTGGATGGATTTTGAAAAATGAAGAAGAAAAAATCACTTTCGTAATAGTTAAAACAGTTAAAACCTTTTTATATTCTGCATTTTTAAATTCAGATATAATACCCTTGTTTTACCTTTTGGTCTACTAACAAATAGTCTTCATATTGAAATAAATTTCAACTGCCAAATTTGATTAAGAAAATCATGTGAGATTTATGGAACCTACTCAAATTGATAAGATCCATTACAGTAACACTGTGGTGTTCAAAATTAGCAAAAATTGGAGGAGCTAGTGGCGTCTGAAGCATCAGAATTCAGGGGGTGGCAGGACAATTGCCGTTTTTAGGGGGGTGGCATATTAAATGCACATGTTCTGTGGAGTGCTTGGTCAATTTTAGGGGGATCGGAGAGGGAGCTGTTAAATTTAGGGGACACGTCCCACGCGTTCACCCCGCTTCCGCTGCTTATTGGTAGAATCCTTTACTTTCAAAACTCTAACAAGTGATTATACTAGGAGGAGAATACTCGCTATAGAGTATTGAAGCTTAGCTCTGCAATACGGACTTCTCTCCTGAAAGACCAAACATTTTCACCTGGAGATTGTTGTTAAAATCTAGTCACCTCTTTGGCAAATTTGCCATTAAATAGCTATGAAAAAAATGATAATTCTCAATACGGAAAATGAAAGTACTTGTTTACTATGAACAAACCAAAAAAGCAAGACCTATTTGTCCTGTTAACACTTTCCATGTGGCTATTAGTTTCACCATATATACAAAATAGATTTTTCAGAAAACTTTCCCAATTTTTAAAGTCTATCTCAAGGATTACTGAACCAATACTAGGCATGTTTGTACTCATTTCAATGCATTTCTCATAGTGATTCTAAATATGGTTATGAAATTCAGTAATGTTGACATTTTTAAACATATTGTGACATTTTGGAATGTAGTCTGCAGCTGCCTGCCGCGTTGAAAGTGTTAAAGGCCAAGTTACCATAGTGCAACATTAGTTTACACAAGTTCAATGATGATCCCATAAACGGGTATGTTAGCAAGAACAATTGTGTGATCACGCGGGGGCTATTTAGTGGGAAAACACACACAATAAAGAACAAGCTGAATAATTCATGAGTATTTAGAAGCGGACATACTATAGCCTCAGGGTGCACCATGCACTTGATAGAGTAAGATTGATGGATCAATTAAACAAGTGGTGTAATTAGCATTTGTTGGATACATACAACGGTTGGTGTTACAATAGGTTGTTTGCTGTAACCCGGACTAATGCAACGTTTCCTCTCCAAGGGACAATATGAGTATTAATTAATGCAATTTAAAAAGATCTTATTGAGGCAACAAAAAAAGACGCCCTGTTTTACGGGCCCGACCGAAACATTTCTTTTCCCAGATTTGAATTTTTGAAGAAAAAATGTTTTAAAAATGTACAAAATTTTGTGAAAATTTTTGCTAATTTTTTGCAAATTTTTGATTTTTGTTGACATTATTGACATTTTCAAATTCCAAAAAAATTGCTTAATATTCACAAAAACGTCTTGACATTTTGTTAGGAAAAAAGGAAAAGAAGACCACCAGATGATAGGTCTGTTTGCCTCTAGAACAGGGCGTTTTTTCCCCGTCGTTTAACTAATCAAGATTGGATTATCTTGGGATATAGTTGGTTGGATACAATTTGAATGGTATAACAAAAGCCTGTTTGCTGTTCACACAGACTTATGCAAGAATTTCTCTCCGAGCCACTTGAGGAAGCATTGGTAGATGGTTGCAAATGTCCTTTGAGATGTTACGACAATATGAATATTAATTAATGAGATATTACACAAAATTTGCAACAATCCTAATGGATTATACTGGGGTAAAAATTGCTTGGACACAATACATTTGAATGGCATTACAAAATCGTGTTTGCCGTCACCAGACTGATGCATGGTTTCCTCTCCAAGGGAACGCACGGCCGAGTGTTGGTAGTTTGTTGAGAAGGTCCTCTGAGATGTTTTGGACAATATGCATATTGCCTACAGACTCTAAGTCAAAAGAAAAGAGAAAAAAGGCACAAAAGCATAGGTGATGC
This sequence comes from Ophiura sarsii, assembly GCA_035610835.1. NCBI lineage: Eukaryota > Metazoa > Echinodermata > Ophiuroidea > Amphilepidida > Ophiuridae > Ophiura > Ophiura sarsii. The sequence continues at coordinate 30,763,387 of CM069444.1, read as the reverse complement.
GTGCAATTGACAGCATACCACTCGGACATTTTAATTGCCCAACAATTATAAAATCAATGCGCTCGGGCCTTATCGCTGTAAGCATATCAGAATAATTTAGATTTTCAAAATAATTTGTTATTAATTAATGGATATTACTAAATATTTGTAACAATGATCAAAATGGACAATAATGGGATAGCATGGTGTCACACAAGGCTGTCTGATGTCCATATACCCTGACGAGCAAAAGGTTTCCCTTCAACAAATTAATACTTTCCCACGCGGCAGACGACATTCCAAAATTGCACAAAATGTTTCAAAAATTATTGAATTTCATTACCACATTTGGAATCACCATGAGAAATGCATTGACATAAGTACAAACATGCCTTGTATTGTGGTTCAGTAATTTTTGAGATAGACTTTGAAAATTGGAAAAGGTTTCTGAAACATTTGTTTTGTATATGGTCACACTAATACTACTATAGCTGCGTGCAAAGTGTTAATGGAGTGTTGATAGTTTGTTTGTCCTCACAATATTTCTGACAATTAGGCCTAATGAATTGCATATTATCAAATTTAACACTTTCCATGCGGCAGGCGACAGAGGACAGCAGATAACACAAAAATATTATCAAAAATTTCAAAAATTTCAAAAATATTAAATTTCATTAACATATTTGGAAATAACTTGAGAATTGCAATACAATAAGTACAAACATGCCTAGTATTAGTTCAGTAATTCTTGAGATAAGAGTTTGAAAGTTGGGAAAGGTTTCTGAAAAATCTGTTTTGTATATATGGTAAAACTAATAGCCGAGTGCAAAGTATCTCCCATCATAATGGAGTATGATGTGAGATTGTCTGATTAGTAAACCATGTATCATAACTGTGTTATCATAACAATGGTGTTGTATAGTGTTATAACCGATGTCAAGCGATCGATGAATCATAGCACGATATACGAGAAGATACGGTATATGGTGATTACATTCGACACTATTAATGCTGTGTAACATTGCAAACCAAACTGGTACATTATGATTTGAAATTGCCAAATTTAAGGTTGCAGAATATGATAATGCAAAACATTTGTTGTTAAACTATATTTTTTCAACGTCACTGTTTTTTAATGTTGCAGAGATGTTAATTATGATATTGAAAATTATGATGTTGCATTGTAAATTATGGCCCTGAGTTCCATCCATGAAATTACAAGTTATGAAAAATATGATTTTATTAACACACAAAGATCTTGACAAAATATGCAAAATGTAATGTGGCAAAATTTGATATTTCAAAAATATGTTATAAGACTTGATCAAATATAAATATGATGTTGCAATGATGTTGTTAACTATCATGACTATGGTTTTGTATCAGGTTGTCAACTGATATGCATTGAAAATTCATAACATTAAGTTCAATGCATGACATTACAAACTATAAATGTAAAACTATGACATCGCAAGTGACTGTGATGTAGCAAACTTTGATGTTGCATATTATAATGTTGCAGATAATGTTGCAGACAATGTTGCAGACAATGTTGCAAACAACGTTGCACACAACGTTGCACACAAACAATGCACACAAACAATGTTGAAAACGATGAAGCTTTCATGGACTTAAAGTGTATTACCACCATACATGATAATGTTGCGGACAACAATTTAGGAAAGTAAGGCATTATATAAACTGTTTGAAACTTCCATAGTCTAATTTACGTTTTAAGCACACATGATGTTTCAAAATTCACTGATACTAATACACATCACATGTAATATAATCCACTCTTAATGAGTAGGGGATAAAGACAGCTTGTCATCATGATAAAGACAGCTTGTCATCATGCCAGCTGATGAGGCCAATTAAGATGCCACGCAACGGCAACGGCAAACTCATCACCATCCCAACTCCGATATAGTTAACGGAGATTGAGTTACCGATTGCAGCAGAGACTGACCGGGTGTCGATGATAGAAGCATTGGGCAAAGTATGTTACACAAATAACGATCATCTAAAAAAGCACAGTCCGTGATAGATGCTCGTTTGTACGCCGGCGTATAAGGTTTCCAGATCATATTGGGTGATAGTTCTTGGAGGAGGTGTAGTGCTCCGGATTAATAAATGGTTGGGGATGGGGATATATGATCTTTGGTAGAATTGTAATTAATTAGGACAGTGACTATTAGCGCTGACATGTAGATCAACTTGGTGTGATATCTTTAATAATGATAAAACAATTAGGACATAATAACTGCTTATACAAGGAGTCCTACGTTAGCTCACAAATGAGATATTTTATTTCAAATCAGGTTGCATGGACATAACTAGAGGGGCAGGGGCATCTCCTCTCTGCCAGAAGTCTTCCCCCTGATGCCCCCAAATGAAATGACAAACTCTATGTATATTAATAAACAATTAGTTATTCCCCACCCGCCTTTTGTGACTGCGTAATGAGACCTCTGTGTCTTATTTTGTAGCATGTGTGTATGTTTAGAGTTATTTTGATTTACAGTACTGTATTTATGGAATGCAACATCAACATTCAAAATAACACTCTGGAAACACAATTTGGAGGAAACAAAGAGAGTTTAAAAAAGGCATGAAAGGGAAGTCACTTTTTTATTTTGGACAATCCGGGAGTGAGATTAACATTTATAAAATGTGGGATAAACAAAATTGAAAGGCTTACAGAACTGAATTGAATGTTGGATAGAAAAAGTGTTCATGCACATACAAATGAATTGGAGAAAAATCTGCTCCATAACAAACAAACAAAACAATTTGCAAAAAAGTTAATAATTTAAAGAAACGGTTATTTTGAAATTTGACCCATTTCTATAGCAAGAATGGATTTAGGAGGTATAGGGGACTAGGGGTCACTGATAATACCAGAGAATTGAAAAGGCTTCCTGTGTATTTGGCACACAGGGAGTAGTGGTTACGTGAAATGCCCCTTAAAGGCAATTTATCCGCTTTTGTCTACAGTGCGTGGACAGATCAAATGTCGTACACAAGACATAATGTCTGGGGTGTCGTTTACTTAATATGTAAGAAGTTATTCATCAAATTTTTATTGGTGGAACAAAACCCTACTTTTTATTTCAATGCAGTCATAATAGGTGTTTAATCTGTTTGCGATATTTCGCTACATAGAGAGTGAGGTTTGGGAAGAATAGAGACTGTTTGGGGTAGGTACAATGCTGGGTAAAACATGTTTACACTCGAAGTGCAGTGGCGTGATAAATAGGCTATTGAGAGAAAGGGTACTAAATGTATGGCCAAAGTGGTCAAAGAATAAAAGCTTGACCATAAGACCAAGGACTACTAAGTGGGGCTAAGTTAGACCATAGGCCTCAAGTATTAGCTAGGAGGGCTTGTTGTCCAATTGGAGAGGAAGCTAAGTATAGCGGGGTTTTGACACCGTTTTGCCAAGTCCTTAATCATCAAACAATAGGGCTGTGTAATGTGACACTCTCTGCCATTCAGTAACGTTTGTTTGAGCTATTCACGCCCTCCCTACCTGCCTGCCTTTTCTGTTTTGTTGTTGGTAGTTAGTTGCCAGGGCTGAATAGCCGCTATTGTAGTCAATTGTTGTTTGTTTGGGCAAACGAGGGCGCTGTTTGTGCACACCGTGTGTGGTCGCCCAGCAGCGAAGGACTGATGACCCTGTACTTAAGTATTTACATTAAGTGATAAATAAACTTTCTATCTTTATAGCATCTATCTATAAATGGCACTGCATGTTCATCAAGCCCAGTTTTATATTGACAGACATGTAGAAAAGTTGGGTAGTGTAATAACACTGTACCCAAGGGCAGAGTTGCTATTTGACCAGGCAGCTATGAACTTTTCCTGAGCAATGAAATTGTATAGGTGCCGTGGCTATTAGTTTTACTATACGAAACGGATTTTTCAGAAACCTTCCCAACTCAAAGTATATCTCAAGAATTACTGAACCAATACTAGGCATGTTTATACTTCCGCATTTTGAGATATTTATGGAATTAGGCAAGGGAAAATAAAGACAATTTTACCTTAAATTATTTTCATAAAAACAGAAAGCAATATCAAATCTTAACCACAAAGGTATCACTTTGAATCATTCAAAAAAGATCCTTTGTTGGTGTTAGATCTCAACTTTTCCTTTGAGAGACAACGGCACCCTTTTGCTGCCGCAACAGTACACGAATAGGTTTCTAAGTTTTGTAAGCCTTTTGGGAAATTATAATCAAGCGTTATGGAAAGAAAATAGAAAACATTCTCTTTAAAAATAAATTAGTCATTTACCTCCGGATTGGTCATATAAGACATCTTTTTGTCTCAATGTTAGTCAAATAGTTGAAATGATTTTGTATGACCAGTCAGAAGGAAAAGTAACTTCACTTTCTAGTCGGCAGGCGCCTACGGACGACATTTCCAAATGTCACAAAATCTTTCAAAAATGTCAAATAAATTCTCGCATTTCTTTACCATATTTAGAATCACCATGAGAATACATTAAAATAAGTACAAACATGCCTAGTATTGGTTCAGTAATTCTTGAGATGGACTTTGAAAGTCGGGGAAGGTTTCTGAAAAAAAATCTAAAAAGATGTCAAGTTTATCTAGAAAGGAAGATATTAATTCGCAACAGGATGCAAAATTGTCATTACAAAGTGCCAAATGCATATCAGAAACCATAGAATTGGTGAATTACACAATTTGTTTTATTAAACTCCAATTACCATGATTAGCCAGCAAATCCGAGTAAGTTCATACCTACACGTGAAAATCCTTGCTCTTTGTATGCCCTCTTCAAAAGAGTAAACACTTTAATGGGTGTCAACACTTACGACGCCATTGTCTTCCAAGATGAAGCCAACACAGGCCTGTTTCACCTGTTCGTGTTAATTAAACAGACATTTTCGTTACTGTTTTTTCGTCCCTGTAAGTGTTTTGAAATGATTTATTCAAATAGTAATGAGACAATTAGCGAGGTTTATTACTAGTTGTGGTGTTAATGTGGGTGTTTAGTCCTTGGAAATGAAGTGGATGAGTGTTTGATATCAGCAAATGTATGTATCCAAATAGTTTAAACTTGCAGGTGGCTTGTGTGTAAACAGTGGTGAAAGTCAATTGAACTGAAGTGGGCAAACGGTGAGACAATTGACCGTGAGTTTGGTGATGTATTTTGAAAGTGGTCAATGATAGGCAATAAGTTATCTTTCTTTTTCAATTGTGTGTATTAACAAATTTAGTTTTAGAGGATATTAGGGTCCAGAAACCAGGGAATCATCAAATCTTCTTATATCATATTCCTAGGACTTGCATTTTTAACACTTTCCATGCGGCAGGCGCCTGCGCTGCAGACTACATTCCAAAATTGCACAAAATGTTTCAAAAATGCAAAATTATTGAATTGCATTACCATATTTGGAATCACCATGAGAAATGCATTGAAATGAGTACAAACATGCCTAGTATTGGTCCAGTAATCCTTGAGATAGTTTCTCGAAAGGTTTCTGTAAAAATCTGTTCCTTCCGAATGGTCATAACAAACGTTTAAAATAGTTAAGAAAAATCAAAAATAATTCAAAAAAATAAATATATAAAATACAATAAAAATTAAAAAGCGACCCTAGAGTTACAGTTTCCTATACTATTGCGAAAAGAAAGAAACCTGCGATATTCGGGAACCTTCGAATATGTCTGTAACTGATTGACCACAAATGAACATTTTACACACATTCACAATGTACCACCCATGTATGTCAATACAAGTGTGCTTTATATTAAACATGTATGTAGTGAAGTATTTACCGATAGCTGTTTGATATCTAGAAATGTGTTTTGTTATAAAAAGCTTACAAACAGTCCTAGTGGGGACATAGTAAACAAATAGTACATTTGAGAAGTTTGTGTGACTTTTATTCATTCCACATCTGATTTGGTATCCCATCGATTCTATAGGGGGTAAAATAAGGGTTGTTATAATGGCTGCCGTATGTAAAATTAATGTTGTGTCAGATCATTTTGGAGTGTGAAAAGCGCCCTCTATGTTCAAATGGAGTTAATATGGCTTTTTAGAGAAGGGGGAAGTAGTCACTGTAAATATCATCTAAAAAAGTGTGAACAAATTATACAGGGTATTTTTAGGATTTATATCAAGGAACACATTTGTAAAAGGGCAGCTATTTTACAAAAAGATCTGATTTCATTTAATTCATGACGCGATCATGTCAAATTTGACTCGAGGTGCGAAATTCCAGCCAAAGCATTCTTCCATTGTTCAAATCAATGTCAATTACAGTGGATAAACTTCCCCCGACCCGGCCGACCCGCTATTTCCCAACACCCAGGGTTTATTTAGACGAGATTTACCTCCCTACATTTAATCCGGTTATTCTACAATTTACACAAAATGTTGATTTATAATAATGGGGTGGAGTTTTATCGCGATGTATAAATGGAAAAGTGGCCTTGCGGTAGGCGAGCTAACAAACTGGTAAACATCTTGGATTACAATATATGAGGAAGTGGGGGATAAGGGGAAAGCGATAGAAATTGCCTCGTGAGACGGGGTCAGGGTATTTATCGGGTTGCCCAGCTTTGCCCTTGCCTCAGGTAGGGTTGGACGCAGAGTCTTGGACATGAAATTTGCAAATTAGGAGCAAATATTATGAGCATTTTAGCATTTTCTATTATTGAAAAGATCGATGTCTTACATGAAATACTGCCATCATTTGGCCAACAGGAGAGATTTGCTTAAATAATCTGATTTGCTTAGATCGATGTTTGAATTATGAATTTGGAAGCATTTGTAAAATTACAACTAACTCCAACAAAGTATGAAACAAGTCACCTTTTGAAAACTTTAAATTGAAATGGACAAGTCTGGACTAGTGTGGGTAGTTGGTTTGCCTTTTTTATTTTCAATCGGAGCTTTGGGACTGTTTCTTAGTCAAAAATATCCAAATCTTAAAATGTTTCGGAAAACTGAAATCAAGCAATTAACGAAAGTATTAAATGTCATAATTTGCTCCAAATTTGTGTTCACATAATTATATGATCATCATTTGAAAATTAAAACAGAAACTTCTCCCTTACCATCAACCCCCTTTCCTTAGAGAGGGATGGGGCAGGATTGGGTCGAGGGGCTACCCACCCATTACGTGAATGAGAATGATGGCGGAGAAGACTGCCAAATAATAATTTTGCTGTGCAACTTTTGAAGTACATGCCTGGCAACAAGTTAGATGAACGCGGATAGATAGACAAGCAGTTAAATCAACCCTTGTTTAGATAGTTCATCTCAGTCCAACAGTCAAAAATGAAAAGTGAATTTTGTACGTCAACTCGAAAATGATCTTGACTTGTGACTTTCGGGACATATCAAATCATTTCGATATGCAACAATAATGTTGTGACATATAGCAAAACATGGTGAGCAGTTCATATAGACCTAACATATCAGGGACTGTCAACTTGCTTTATATGAGATGGATTCTGCTCATGCAATTTATACAACTTATGATGTTTCTCAGGGGGGGGGGGGGGGCCTCAACCTTTTTGGGGGTAGGTGTGTGCCGCACATGGTCTCAAAAAGGGGGGCTACAGAACTGAACTGAGTTGATTTTATGATGAAAAATAGAGTCTTAGGAACTGATTTTTTCAAAAAAGTAGTTTAGGTCTTGAGAACTGGCCTATAGTTCAATTTTGATTAGTAAGAACGCAAATTTTAGATTTTTCTTTTCTTTTTTTTTGGTTTTAGAACGCAAAATTTTCGAAGAATTGGGGCTTTGGAACGCAAAATTACGAGATTTTTGAATTTTCAATAAAATCGGGGTCTTAAGAACTGATGCAGGCTCAAAAGAGGGGTCATAAGAGCTAGCAGCAGAGGGTGAAAAGCGGGTCTTCAGCGCGGTACATACCTATACCCTTTTCCAATGTCAGTGCCCCCCCCCCCCCCCCGGATGTTTCTCAGGGCGATTGCACAATTCTGTCTCGGTAGGCATTTGGTAGAAAAACAACTATAGCATTTTGCTTCATGGTTATTTTCATTTTATTTTGTTCAATCATAAATGTAAAGGTTAATAGGCACATTTTAGGGTAAAGTATAAGTCTGGATTCAGAGTACCTTTTTTAATATCTTTATGATAGATATTGAATATTTGAAATCAAAAGAAAACAAAAGTTATTTTAGCATAAAACGCTTCTCCTTCAAAATGGTTAAAATACAGACAGCCTTCTTGCACTGGGATGACAATATCAATATGAACAAAGTATAAGACTACAGTTATTTGCCCCACCCAAGAATGTGCTGTTTTTAATATTTTTGGCCTTACATGCCCCTCAAGTCAAAGTTATTGAAAGATACTGATTTATGGAAAGTCAAAGATATCTGAAAGTTTAGTTCTGATCATCAAACATGTAAATTCTCATGGATCCCCTTAAACTGGCAAATAATGTACAGTGACACAGTGCCATTCTGTTACCTATGACCGGGCCACCCTATGGGGTTGTCAAAAGTGTTTTAAAAGAGCATCTTTGAGGTTGTTCATTTGTTAAAACGATTTGACGATGTCGTCCTCCATACAGATAGGCAGGTAAATGCCCCGATCGACCACATCAACCCGTTTGCGCAATCTCTCCCTCATCCGTGCCAACATTACATTGTTTTTACTGTCAACATGGCGCTCATTGGGAGCCTATTCACCGTGTTGTTCTAGCATTTCTCTCCAGCAGTTTACAGGTTTTTGGTCCAGATTTGAAAGTATTGTAGAAGCAAGGATAAGTACGAAGTTCTATGCGTAACAAGTGGAATAGTGAAGGGTTTAGGAAATGGTTCGCCCACCCGCTTGTCCGTCCGCCCTCTTGCGCATATCGGTCAGACTCTGTACCCCTGACGAGTTTGAGAAAACTTGCTCTCCGACTGAGTTGGGGGAAGCTGTTACTTACAGCGGGTTATGTCAACTCCGGTAATTGGGCATAAAGTGGTCAGTGTGTCAATACAAACAAAAGGCAAATTGACCTGGCGTGGCAGAGATAGCTGTGTAGCCTATTCATTGCTGAAGATGATGACACAGACTGCACATTCTAATCACATTGGATTATGAATGTGTGTAGTTTGGGATTAGTAAACAAATATTTTTCCTGAATATTAAACAGTCTAAGCCACTGAACCAGATGGGGAAAAGGATGGATTTCCTCAAGGAAAGTTGTAATGACTCTATTTTTGCAGTTCACATTTTACAGCACCTTTCTTTTTTAGGGCATATATGGTTAGGGTTATGGAAAAGTTTTGTTTCCTGCAAATGAAAAGTTGATTAACATTGCTCATATCTGCCAATTGGCTTCTTGCACATGCTGTAGATCATCCTTGGTTTTCATGTGTCTTATAAAAAGAGACAACTTATATACAAACAAATAAAGTTCAGGAATGATGAGGCAAAATTATAAAGATAAAACTTTTGCTTTGTGAGTTCATAATCACCATATTTCAACCTAACAACATTAGTTAGGACTATCAAGCCCCAACTTGTATCGTTTTGACACAACAAGTCGTATGATCTAACGGTAAATGTTGCAAACATAAACAATACAACACAACACATTCAAAAGCACCTCGCTGTTTTTGATTTCGTAACACTTTCCATGCGGCTATTGGTTTTACCAGACACAAAACAGATTTTTCAGAAACCTTTCCCAAATTTCAAGGTCTATCTCAAGGATTACTGAACCAATACTAGGCATGTTTGTACTTATTTTAATGCATTTCTCACGGTGATTCTAATTATGGTACATAATTAACTTGAATAATTTTGACATTTTTGAAACATTTTGTGAAATTGTTGAATGTCGTCTGCAGAAGACTGCCGCATGGAAAGTGTTAAAGTCAACCACCGGAAACGCTTGTGTTATTTTTTTTAACTCGCAAAAAACGCAAGCATTCATATTTATGACAAAGACAGTATTGACATCAAGACCTTGAACTACGACTTGACGTGACTTGCCCATCAGAGATGTTAACGCTTTCCATGCGGCTATTATTTTTACCATACACAAAACAGATTTTTCAGAAACCTTTCATAATTTTCAAAGTCTATCTCAAAGATTACTGACCAAACACTAGGCATGTTTGTACTTATTTCAATGCATTTCTCATGGTGCTTCCAAATATGGTAATGAAATACAGTAATTTTGACATTTTTGAAACATTTTGTGAAATTTTGGAATGTCGTCTGCAGCTGCCTGCCGCGTGGAAAGTGTTAACCACAATAATTGATGGATCTCAGTATTGATTGCATCCGTTTACGCAGCGTCAAATCGTAATGAGACAATTTTCATGAGAGAGGGAGGGGTGGTTGTCAACTTCTTATGGGAGGGGAGGTGGGGGGGGGGGGGTAGTAGGGAATACCCAGAGATTTTGAGGCAGGGGAGCTAATGATTCATTGTAACGCAAAATGCTCTTTGTAGTCAAAATGGACCTATGCCCTTTAACTACAAAGTGAGTTAACTGGGTCCTCCAAACTTTTTAGTTAATTATTTAATCCCTACCACTATGATTTGACTTCTGAAACAGAAATGTTATCCAAATTACATCACATATATCGAATAAACGTGGAGCCCTCAGAATGAACTCATACTGAAAATGGGGTCTGTGGAAAGCAAGAGTTTTGACAGCAGCACAGCTCACTTTCATCATTCTGAGTCCCCTTCTCACTATGTTAAACCCCCGGACGTAGTCATAGATCAAGAAATCATTCCGAGTCCCCCTCCCCACTATGTTGATCCCCCGAACGTAGTCATAGATCAGAAAAATAATTCTGAGTCCCCCTCCCCACTATGTTGCACCCCCTAACGTAGTCATAGATCAGAGAAATCATTCCGAGTCCCCCTCCTCACTATGTTGAACCCCCGGACGTAGTCATGATAGATCCGAGAAATAACAAGCCGTAGTAAATGATTTGTATCACATAACCAACTATTACATTGAAATAAATTGAATTCAATAATCATCTGTAATAATATTCCTGCAATAGAAGAAAACCCATTGATTGAGATGGGGAAAAACGTTCGCACTTTTCATCTCAGACTTGAGCAAGAGAGAGATCGCTACATTTGTACACGGCCTCTCCTTGGCAATTAAAAGCAATTCGTAGCAGACGCACAATAGACGTAAGCCATTGTACAGACTGTGTAACAATTGGGGGTTTGCCACCTCATCATATAATAGCATTCTATGCAGATATTAATAAGCAAAATCATATAATAATAGTCTTTAATAGACGCATGATATTATGTCTATTGTCATCTCCTACCAATTACCGCGTCATCGCACAAAGGAATCACTAAGAAAAAGTTGTCAAAATCTTGTTACACCATGTCTCTGCGACGTGTTAGTCTCCGCATCGTGTTAGTGTTCAATTGACGATGTCTCGGCCTATTGTTGCGGTATAAATCTTTGCAGCGGGTGGTCGGTATTGTCATTTTTATCAAATTGCAGTATTATATCAGCTAATAATGTACATGTCACTTTTTTTTCTTCTTTACATTTTTTTCCCCTCATCTCGATAGTCAATTGATAAATGGTGCATTAAGTGACTAATAATGAGGGAAAAAATTCTTGTAAATAGTGGGCTAAGTGAAGAATGCAATGGGCTAAGTGAAGAATGCACAAAAGTGGAAATTCTTATGGCACATTTGGCCTTTTGTGTGATATGAAATGATTAAAATTGATTATTAGATTGAGCCTGAGGGCTGACATGAAGTGGGAAGGCTTGTTAGTACATGTATGTAGGTTGCGTTCTTATATGGCATGGTCTGCAATCTCTAGAGGGGTAGATACACTCTAAGAAATTAAAGAACCCTTGTTTGTCCTGCCAGGAGAACCCTTAAAGGTTCTTTAAAGAACCAAAAACAGTTCCCCAAACGTGATACAGAACCATTTTTAAATGATACAGAACCACTTTTGGTTCTATGAAGAACCTTGTTTGGTTCTTCAATTTTCAAAAACCTTTTTGGAAGGTTCAAGAGGTTTTTTATAGAACCGTCATAGAACCTTCAAAAAAGGTTCTTGAAAATTGAAAAACCCCAAAATGGTTCTGTATCAACCAAAAATGGTTCTGTATCAACCAAAATGGTTCTGTATCATGTTTGAGGAACTATTTTTGGTTCTTTAAAGAACCTTTAAGGGTTCTCCTGGCAGGACAACTTTAGAACCATTTTTTCTAAGAGTGTACTTTGGATAAAAATGCTCTCAGGGATGTGTCCCAGATTGGGATAGCGAATCGGCCTCCCTGACCCCCTTTTCAAAAACTTTTTCAGTGTATATTTTCCTATAAAAACCCAAAATCAATGGATTTTCAACAAATTGATAACATTTTTATTAGTAGTTTTTAGAATTTTTAGGAAAAATAATATAATTTACTTAAATATGAGGACAAGATTTGTGTCTCTGGGATCATGTATATGTTCATCTTTTTTCCCCTACAAAATGTTTGATATTTTGACCCCCTTTTCAAAAACTTTTTCAGTGTATATTATCCTATAAAAACCCAAAATCAATTGATTTCCAACAAATTGATAACATTTTTGTTAGTAATTTTTAGAATTTTTTGGAAAAATAATATAATTTACTTAAACATGAGGACAAGGTTTGTGTCTCTGGGATCATGTATAGGTTCTTCTTTTTGTCCCTACAAAATGTTTGATATTGTGCGTCTTTTCCCCCCTTTGTCACCAGCGGTGTTACCCCAAGGTTTTAGGGGTATATGATGAATGGTGTATTGTTGTGGTGGTATGGGCGGGCTAGGTACGAAACAGGCATTGGTGGATTAATCAATCATTTTGTATGTAGTAATGGTGGGGAGGGCCTTTCGGGCAAACTTATTAATGGTATGGGACATGAATGTATGAATGGGATATCATCATTCGTCGGATACGTTGCAGATGGACACAATCTTCCCCAATTTATTCTGTTTTATACTTGTTCTCCAGAGATGATTTTTGCACATTTTGTGCCAATAACCAAGTGATGTACTCTTGATATCGATCTTATATTACTTGTCTTTTTTTGATCACTGCTATTTGGAAGATGGAAAGTGTGTTGTCCTCAAAGGGATATCAGGTACATTCATTCATGTATGAGTGTTTGACATGCAAAATATGGTGAATACATTGGCAAAATTTGCATCATGGAATGGGGGGGGGGGGGGGTGGGGGCATACAGGGTGAGTCAAAAAAAAGTTTACCCTAATTAAAAAAATCAAGACAAATATTTCTGACCACAAAATCAAGGCAAACAAAACTTTAAATGATTGCGCCATTTCTTTGCTACCGTCTGGAAAAAAAATCACGCTATTTGATGATACCGTTAAGTAAATATGACTATTTCTGTACAGGAACTGTTTTTTCACCAAAAACACGGTTTTTAATTTCAAGCTTAACGAGCTTAATAATGTTTACTAGGGTTATGATGTAAAGCATTACACATCTTGTTTATTAAAAGAATTAAGTAGACAATACACTTGTTCAAAATTGTCTCCTAATAGATTAAAACAATAGACAGCTTTAAGGCCTATTTATGACACAATTGCCACACTTTAATCATTTCATAACAAAGGAATTGATCCTTTCGCTGTCGGTATTGTAATTTTTTATTGGTCGTATCTTATGAAATATAATGGTCAAGATCTGGAAGCGTGTTCGGACGTTAATTTGGTTACTTTTATTCAAAACAGCGTAAAATAAGTTTCCCTCAACCAATCTAAACCAGATAAAATTCATATTAAAGCTAATTGATTTGTCTTTATACCGTAGTATATTGTTTTGAAAACAAACGAATACTTTTTTCTAAAAAAATCGCTGAAGTTGAGTAAACTTTTTTTTGACTCACCCTGTATGTCGAGGGTTGAGCGCCAGAAGGCTGTTACTCAATTTTCGGGCAAATTGATATTTTGGTACAAAAATAATCCATATAACCTAGATTTTCAGAACCATAAAGAGATAACTCATAAACATTCTTAACTTGACTAAAATAAGAGTTATAAGTTGGGTGCTACAGTGTATTGTAATTAGTCCCAAATATTTGAAAGTTGATTATCTCAAAATAGCATTTTTTAGTTAAGGCCTTCTGGCGCTCAACCCTCGATGTATATTTGTAGCCCTTTATATTTGTAGCCCTTTTACACTATCTTGTCACCATCCTCTGCCAGTTTTTCAGCTACTTGAGGCATTTTTTTAAGGTACAAATTTGTTTAGAAATTTCCCCAATTTAAAGCATACCTTATACTCCCAATTCACAAGCCATTTCAGCTGTTAGGGTTATGTTTAAACAAAGACGGTTGAAGGCTTGGAGCTGCACACCCCTAACTCTACCATCTTTAAATTGGCATCCCCAACCCTCCTTGGATCATCATGCCAGGTATTTGGGACCCTCAATATTTTGGGGAAAACTCTGTCCTTCAAAGTATTGAAGTAGTAGTAGTGCTGGAATAGCTCTGAATACTTCACTATCACTTCCTGACACAGGTATGAGATTATTTAAGCAAAGATTTTCTAGTACTTTGAGTGATTTAAGCTGTCAAAAGGTCAAAAACACCTACAAAATGAGTAACTTTTAAAGAATATCAACTCAACTTAAATTATGAACAACCATATTGTTCTGAAAAAATGATTTTCTTTCTGTAGTAATAGTCTTTTGTAGTCAACTTATTTCTCACGAAGCTACGGAAGGTCAAAGAGAAAACGTGTCCGTGCCTGCTTCTGACGAGACCAGCAACAATTTGAAATGGCAATCTTGAGACGGATACGCCATTCCATTGCATTCCCGCTATACTCTCATTGTCCGCTCAAGTGTCATAAATTGTCAATTTAACCACGGTTGGCTGGTTTTGTCGATGAAGATCGATAGTAACAGTGTCAATTATTTCTCGTCATTTGTCTGCGCGATAACAATAATTTGAAAGAATTTATTTTTATTTTTAGGGCAACACTGTTGGCATTCTGTAAAATATGTTTTAAGCATCTGATAAAGCTTTGTCATTATCTTGTAGATCATGTATATTAAAGCTTAACAAAACTCTTTTGCATTGCAAATCTAGATGGACAAAAGCCACGTTTTGCATTGACTATTTCTGAGTCCTTATAAAAAATAAATAAATTCTGCCAATGGTATAGAGTTCGCCAATTTTTGCCTCTGCGAACTTCTCACACCGCATAATTTAGAATAACGGTTAGGGTTAGGATTTATGGTATGGTAAGGGTTAGGGCTAGGGTTAAGGATAAGATTAGGAATATTGTATGTTCCAAATAGACACTTAAGATCATCCAAGGATCATCTTCGTCTTGAGTATCCAATGACAAGAGTTAAAGCTGGTGACAGGACTTTTACTATTTGTGCATCCAAGTTATGGAACAATCTACCTGTATTTATTCGGCAGTCTGTTTCTGTTATTGCCTTCAAGAAGGCCCTCAAGACATATTTGTTCCCAATCTAATCATGTTCTTTATACAATATTATGTTAACTTATATGATTTTGTATTTTGTGTAAGCGCTTTGAGCCTCCAGGGAATAGCCCATCACAAATATGTATGCATTTACTTTATTAGCATCATAACACATACAATATCAATACACAATAAAGTAAACACATGTAAATCCCAGATCAGTTCTCCATTTATGTGGACGAACACAGGGATAATGGGGAAAATATGTAAGGCCAAACAAAGAAGATAGTCTGTCTCAGAAACATTTTGCGAATAATATAACTTATAAGTGCTGGGTTTTTTTTCTAATTTTTTTATTCATTTTTAAATTCAACAAAATCAACAACAAAAATCAACAAAAAAAAAGACTGTTTTTTTCGGCCTCAACGCATAGACCTACGCGCCGTAGCTCATTTCACATACCAATGCGGGCAGGCTTCTGAGACAGACTATCTTCTTTGTTTGGCCTAATATTCAGTTGAGTGAAATGAGACATTGGCAAATTCTACCACAACCATGCATGACAACTGCCTCAACTCTCTATGGGAGAAAAAATGACACCAGAAGATTATATTACCCAACAACACATACAGAGATCGGGAAGCCTTTCTTCATATACATTCTCATTTTTACATTTTTGGGTCATATGTATATAATAGAACCTTTTGACCAAATACCTTGCACCTTTTGACCAAATACCTTGCATCTGTGATAAGCCAGTGGCGTAGCTGTGATAGATTATCGACCAAAATGATTCTTGACCTGAATCAACTTTTCTTCTCAAAAGGGTGAACAAGACTCTAAGTGCATAGTGGAAGTGGGACACTGTATGTCACTAATGTCCCTCCAAGTTACATGATCAATTTGATCTGTTGATTGATTGATAAGTCCACTGATCAAATCAGATCGTCTTTTCATAATTCAAATATTATCGTTTTGTATGGTGCACCGGCGAGAGTAAACCACGGTATGTTTTCTCCGCACATATTTATTTGCGAATCGCCTTACATTATCTGTCCGCGGCCTAACGAGAGGGATCTGGCTCAAGTTACGAGCTTTTAAATTGATTGTCCACAACGTTTCCTGGGTACGTATGTCAAGACGCAACTGACATGATAATTGCACGACTGCCATTGGCTATTTGCACATCTTATGCGGCTATTTGATTGTGCACTTTGCATGCAGTTAAGTGGCCACTTCAAGTCGGTGATATTCTTTTTATCTGTGTTAGGATGACTAAAGGGTTTAGAGGATGGTTAAACCCCTGTGTTGCATATTTCAGGAACAATAAGTTGATATTGTAAGTTGACCGATAAAAAGTATGATTTTATAAGATATTCAAATTTAGTTCTATTTAGTGAAAATCTGAATGATGATCATATGACTTTTTCTTTCATAATCTTAATGTCTACCTTTCTATGGCTCAAGTCTAACTTCATTCAGTGCTTGATTTGAATACTACCTGAATGTAGAACACAAATTAGACTGTAGACTAGGTTACTGTCTATTGCAGAGAATTGCTGCACTTTATTAGTATCTATCACCTTTTATTGATATTTTATTAATTTGATTGCTATCTTTTGTAGATACCAGTATTGGACTCAATTGCTATCTTCTGCAGATAACAGTATTGCAGTACTGGACCAGATTGCTATCCTCTCAAAATAGCGATATTGGACCAGATTGCTATCTTCTGAAAATAGCGATATTGGACCAGATTCCTATCTTCTGAAGATAACAGTAATGGATCAGATTGCTATCTTCTGTAGTTAGCAGTATTGGACCAGATTGCTATTTTCTGCAAATAGCAGTATTGCAGTACTTGGCCAGATTGCTATCTTCTGCAGATAACAGTATTGCAGTACTGGACCAGATTGCTATCCTCTGAAAATAGCGATATTGGACCAGATTCCTATCTTCTGAAGATAACAGTAATGGATCAGATTGCTATCTTCTGCAGATAACAGTATTGCAGTGCTTGGCCAGATTGCTATCTTCTGAAGATAGCGATATTGGACGAGATTCCTATCTTCTGAAGATAGCAGAGCAGTAATTGATCAGATTGTTATCATATTGACCAGATTTCAATATCAATATACTGTGGATAGCAGAATGGACCAGATTGCTACCTTCTGTAGTAAGCAGTATTGGACCAGGTTGCTATCATCTGCAGATAGCAGAACAAACCCTATTGCTATCTTCTAAAGATAGCAGTACTGAACCAGATTGCTATTTTCTGTAGATAGCAGAATGGAACAAATTTCTATCTATTGAGGATAGCAGTATTGGACCAGATTGCTATCTTCTGAAGATATCATTATCAGGTCAGATTGCTATCTTCTGTAGATAGCAGTATTGGACCAGCTTGCAAACTTCTGAAAAAAGCAGTGCTTAACTGGATTGTTATCTACTTTAGATTACAAAGCAGCACTTTACCAGAGACTATACCTCACTCCTCTATTTCTAGATAAGGACATACTTGGAAGACTTAAATATACATGTAACTGTTTCTTAAATGACCCATCATATACTGATTCTGTAAAAACACACACACACAAAAGAATTTCCAACTATACTAAAGCAGTGAGCGGGTTTTTTTATTCACATCTTCTGTAGATAGCATAATTGCTGCACATTGGTTGTGAGATTTAATTGGGAGAGATAAATTAATAAGATAAAATGATCTACTGCTTTATAATAACTGATATATCTCAGAGGCTTAATCCAGATCATTAAGAGTCAGCTAAACAATTCACCTACTTCAAGTAGATACAAAGAAGCAATAAACCTATTGTCAAATGAACGGTTCAAAGGTAGACGCGTAAAACAATAGTGAAAGACCCCATTTGTATTGATTACTGAGATGCCTTTCTAATATGTTCTAGCGTCATGTTTGATTCAATTTTGATGATTGTTAAATTGCCTCATATGCGACTATGCTCTATGCTTTACATTTACGCTAATCAACTCCGCGTGTCAAAGTGTCGCGCTTGTCAGATGATTGCGATCATTTTTAGACCAAACTTGACGTAGCTTGTCTGAACAAGGATATTGGTGAATTGAAATTTAATTTCACTAGGGGCCAAAATAAAAAAATATTGTTTGTTATGTACCTGACTGACACCCCTCGTTAAAGTGGGGTTTGATTTCGATCCTTATGATTTCGATCCTAGTTCTTTTTCATAGAATTTAAAAAAAAATATCAGCCCCTTTGTTTTTCACTTTCACCCACTTTGTTTTTCATCCACAGGGATATAATCAAAAATTTCCGAGATGCAATTGAGCAAATTTTAATTTACCGGCCCTAAGGGAATGGCCGTTTTCTCTGAAATTTGCACAAAAGAATAGAATAGGCCTTTGTCAGCACAGTATCACACTGCTTGAAAGATCTACCTTACGCTATAAAGTGTAATTTATACCGAAGTTTGTGATTATTTTTTTTATTTTTTTTATTTTTTTAAATTTTTTTCTTCTTATAAAAGTTTAGTCTGAAAATCAAAGATTGGTGTTGGCATGCATATTGGCATACATTTTATACACAAACAACCCACACATACCATTTTGTTTATATATGATAATTATTTACAGATAGCAAACACAGGTATTGCTCGTCGGCTGCAACAATTTTATTTCTTTAATACCCAGCACTCTGTGTTGGCATACATTTATACACAAACAACCCACACACACCATTTTGTTCATATGATAATTATTACAGGGAAAGAAAAAAACTTTTGGAAAATAATTGTGACAAACAAACAATTTTTATTTAGTCGTAACAGTTTGCAGAGTCATTCATGACCAATAAGTCAATTTATCTATAAAGATCAGTGATGTTTGGTGACATAAATGCATTAGTTCACTATTGCTATACATTGTATACCTGGTAATAGGTGCAATTATTTTATTGGGATGTTAGTGGCAATTAGGTTCAAATGTCAATTAGTTCTAAGTGACAGCATACATGTTGGTGACGGAGATGGAGAGTGTAATAGTCCGTCAGCTGAGACTGTTCTAAATAGACCCCTTTGAGGTAAACCTTAATTTTGAGGGGATTTTATATACGTGGCAAGTGAGAGTGTACCTACCTGTCAGTGACGGAGATGGAGAGTAGTAGTCCAGCAGCTAGGACTGTTTTAAATGGACCCTCAGAGGTAAACTTCACTATGAGGCAATCCTATTTTAGATTGGTTTATGGTGTAGCATTGTTGGTGACGGAGCTGTAGAGGGTAATAGTCCATCAGCTAGGATCATTGTAGCCCATCTGAGTTCAAGTCTGAGGGGTTCAAATGGCGTAGTTTAGTTCATAGTTGTTGGTGATAGAAATGTAGAGAGTAATAGTCCATCAGCTAGGATCATTTTAGCACAGCGGAAGTCAAGCTTGAAGGGTTCAGTTGGCTTAGTTCATAGTTGTTGGTGACAGAGATTGAGAGAGTAATAGTCCGGCAGTTAGAACTATTGTAATGGACCCATCTGAGGTCAAGCTTTACTAGGGGATCAATCCTGTGTTGGAATTGGGTATCGTGATGGCATAACCACCGGTAACAGAAATGGATAGCATAGTCTTCCAGCTTGGAACATATTAAATGTCCCCGTCGGAGGCAAGGCTTCACTTCTAGTCTTTCTTAAGGGATCATTTAAAATGGATTATTTTAGGTTAAAATTAGGTGACCAAGCATTAGCTACTGGTCAGTGTAACCAGATACGGTTAAATGAGGGTCGGGTAATTAATGATTCTTAAAAAATCTTTGAATTAGAAACATATCTCCCCAGCTGAGGCACGAACATCAATTTGTGGGTAATTTAATCATAGAAACACTGTAGTCATTCCAGCCGTTATTATTTGGCCCTTCTTTTCAAATAGTTGTTCACGCTTCAAATCTATTTGTGATTTGATCGATTGTGACATTATAGACCCTGTATTCGGTGACTGTAGCAATTAGGATTAAGATATAAAACCATTATATTTTATATAACATTTTTGGATCATAAACCAATAGTACCTCTTTTATGCACCAGTCATGTGAAATATTCTAAACCTCGCAATCTTAGTAGATAAATGTTTGGCTCAAGGAAGCCCACTCCTTGTTTCAGCTTTTTTTTTGCCTCCTCCCCCCCCCCCCCCCCCCCCTTCCCCCTTCAGAGACTCGAGCTTTTCGAACTTCTCTCATCTTCGTATGCATACAAATGCAGAAGCTTAAACTTCCCATAGAAATAGCTGTCATTAAATAGGGATGTTGTTCTTCCTCTTGTAAACATATGATGCTGTATTACAATTTTTAGGTGGGGGATACTTTGGGAATGGAAAACGTGGAATGGGAAAGTGAAAGAAGAATTAGAAAGAGATATTAAGAATCATTACATCCAACATCTGCAGGCCAACATCAGTAAGGTCTAAACTTACCCCCCCCCCCCCCCACCCCCGATCATCCTCTAGCTCTGTGCCTTGAAATGTGACTAATACATTATACCCTGAAGGGACACATGGATGATATGTGCATAAGTATGAGCCCCAGGCAGCATGAACTTATACCTACTCATTGCCAATACGACATAGTTTATGTAGCTGAAGCGATTGCTTTCGGTGGCTGTTATTGTAACTTCTCAAAATCGGTAGAGAATCACGGTGCAAAGTGCAAGCTACCTTGGTTGATGTTGTCAAAACGGTGTGAGTGTTTTAAGACAATGTAATGGCTGCAATAAATGAACCTCATTTGTATTTTACTTCCCTTCCTCCCTATCCCTTCTACCCTCCTGTATCCTTGACTTTCCCTCCCTATCCCTCTCCTGCTTCCCTCTACCCCTCTGCCATTCCTCTCCAATCATCCATTATTTCCCATACCTCTCCTTAATTCCCACCCTTCTCCTTCCATACCCCTCCATATATCCCTCCCTACCCCTCCCTATATCCCCCTACCCCTCTCTACTTGTCTCGACTTTCGACCCTTCTTGCTTTCTTCACTCTCCTCCCCACCCATCTATACCAATTTGTGTCTGTCTTCCTATTCCTTTCATACCCGCTCCTTCTCCTTCCTTATAGTTGCTCATGGAGTCAGGTCAGATCTTGGTGCAAAGTGCAAGTAACCTTCTCCATTGATGTTAGTCAAAACAATGTGTATGTTGAGACATGTAATGGGTTCACTAGACATGTTTGTTCCAGGGGGAAGTACTCACTACTCAATATACAATCAAAATGGGGTGGGGGGGACTTTGCGTGTGAAGTCAATTTTGAGTTTATTATGTGCTCTCAGAGCATTTCCTAAGCTTTAAAATGACACCAGATTTATCAAAATTGGTTAGGGCATTCAGATTTTACGAGTGAAAATGACTCCTAAATTGTTATTAATTTCTTTATTTACTTCTGTTGGTTTTCATCTCTATCTTGCAAAAAATACAGCCGCAAAGTCCGGGCCCTTTGATGTCCTGCATCGCAATTGGGATATACAACAGATTATACCTCCAATCAGGTTTCTTCTCCCTAAGGTCTATCGCAAATAGGTAAAAATCAATTGATTATTGGTAAAAATCAATTGATTATCCTTTTCTGTTGCATTGTGGGATTGAAAAGTGACCCCACAATGCATCAGAAAAGGATAATCAATTGATTTTTACCTATTTGCGATAAGGTCTATTCTAGATACCTTCAATCTATTGTAAGTGCCCCCTCCCCCGTGTCATGTCTGTAAATCACGAATCCATGTCCATATTAAGAAGGGTCAGTTGAGCTCCCCTCCTGGGTGTTTGTGTAACTTAGTCTTTGTGGGTTGTCAAACTAATATTATGAAAATGGGGAGAAAAACAAGGTTCTGAAAGCAAAGGGGTTTTACTGTTGTGTAAATTGCCTTTGGGGTGGGATACACTCGAGGTGTGAATGGATCGATTGAAGAGTGTAAGGGGTCATTACCATTTAAGGTGGTTAGGAAACCAACACAGGAATCTACTCCATTTTCCATTTTCAGCACTTTGATCGGCTTACAATAGTATGGGAGTACGAGTTCAATTGGAGTTATATTGATTGAAAGATCACTCTTAAAACTGTATTTTTTAGACAAATAGCAGTTTCCAAACCTTACTTTTTGAGATAAAATCAGTTCTCAGATTCAGAGGTAGAGGGCACCCCTCCCTATAAAATATTAAAGTTAAGGCTTTATAAAGAAAAATATCCCAACCAATCAATCTACTCTGTTTTCGGCTTATTACAACAAACCGTTTCGTCTCTGTCTTGCCCTAATTGAACAATTTATCTGTATCATCCGGGCTGACAAGTTATCATAAGGGCATGTTCCCCCTATTGTTTCTCTGCCACGATAGTTGTCTTAATTGGAGTGGGACGTCGCCAAACCTCACTTATATGTTTTGTGTGATAACATTTCCTATCGTCATTTAATTTCGTTAACCTTTTTGGTACGGAAGACAATCGTATGTGCATTAACGTGCAAGTATAGTGGGAGTTGACTGGTAGTTTGATTGAAGGGCTTGTGGCAATAAAGACCATATTATCAGTTTGATTTGGGATCTTATGGGCGTGGCTACTATTGGGTGGGGTTCAAGAGCCTGTTTATAGGGCGCCTTGTGTTGGTATCAAGATATTTTCCCATTTCCTATCGTCATTTAATTACGTTAACCTTTTTGGTACGGAAGACAATCCTCTGTGTGTTAACGTGCAAGTATAGTGGGAGTTGACTGGTAGTTTGAAGTGCTTGTGGCAATAAGGACCATATTATCAGTTTGATTTGGGATCTTGTGGGCAGATGGGTGTGGCTACTATTGCCACACCCATTCAAGCGCCTGCTTTATAGGGCGCCTTGTGTTGACATTTGGTATCAAGATATTTTAACCCCTTTCCAGGCGTCTGCAGATGACATTCCAAGATTTCACAAAATGTTTCAAATTTATTGAATTACATGAGCATATTTGGAATCACCATGAGAAATGCATTGAAAAAAGTACAAACATGCCTAGTATTGGTTCAGTAATTGATGAGATAGACTATGACAATTGGGAAAGGTTTCTGTAAGAAAAAACGTTATGGTAAACTAATAGCCGCATGGTAAGTGTTAAGAGGTAATTTTAAGAGAATCGAACAACCCACCTCAAAGTTATGATGAAAAAGGTGTGATGAACATGCTTCTATTAAATATCAACCACATAGTAGTGTCTGCTGCCAAATGGTCAACCTGATTTTTAAAATAGGGTGTGAAAAGAACAACATAGGGGTAATTCTTCTAAGATGTAGGAGCACATGTTTTTCTATTCCACCAGATGTCCACACCTTTCTCTAGTGCCCAATACCTTGACTATAATGGAATTTAAACTCAAAATCAAGTCTAGGGCTCTACTATAACACACAAGAACCACAATTTAGAAAGTTACATATAAAACATTTCAATGATAAAATATCTTGAATGCTATGTGAATGCGCTACTGATTGCAAAAACAGAAGAGAAACATTAAATATTGATACAATTTACAATAAATTGTTGACAAAAGATGAAATTACCAGCAACACAATTCCTCGTTATTGCGTGGTAAAACGATTGTTAACCCCATGAGAACTACCAGCTGATTGGTTGAAAAGAAGGATATATCATTTAATTAGCCAATCAGAGATAGCGTAAGAATGGTGAAAATGCTGAAGAGTAGCATCCATAAACCATTAAGAAGTGTTATTCTATGTGGTTACTCCAATGCTATGTTACATAATAAACCAATCAAAAACATTATGAGAAATACAGAAGTCAATTTATTCACTAGGTGCTCAAGGCATAGGCCACATCTGGACTTGAACCTTTAAACACACAAGTACATAACCTACTCCGATTTAGAATAGATAGATTTAACCCTTGTTTAACGAGTTATGATACCAAATACCTCGCCTAATAATAGTATCGCTGCGTGTAACCCCTTAACTTTCAAAACAAAGATTTGCACACAAAAGTCTGGAAGAAGTTTTTTAGTTATTTAACCATGCCGTTAAACCCACAGAGTCAATCACCGGATCGAAGGCAGAAGAATAACATAAATGGCAACACAATATGTAAGGCAATACGCGCGCATCTCATTGTGCAAAACTGCCACAATAATTGTTGAGATAACATGGGCTTGTTGTGTTTGGTATACGAGTCGAGGAGTGTTTAGAGGGGGGAGGTCTGCCGACTTACAAGTCGTTTAACAGCACAAACATTGGCCCACGGTCGGGGAAGATTATTGAAAGACATAATAGTGGTGGCGGATCGTATAGCCCCGATTTCTCAGCATCGAGTTGCTGCGAGTGCAGAGCTACGTCGGAATTCGGGGTTTATGCAGATCGTGGTGCGGGTTGACTCGAGAAACCATGGCGACGGGTACATCACAACCGTTGCATCATCATCGTTGTCAATTAAAGCGGGCAGGGGATCTTCCAACAGGACTATTCCATATGACAGCTGTTGACTTTTATTAGTGTCTTAATTGCGCATATAATCTGATAGGCTGCGCCTAAAATAGTGCAACGCACAGAGGGACAGCGCCGATGCGTGTACGGGGGCGTACAAACACATGCCAGGATTCTAAAGTTTTCTTTAGTGATTTAGATGTTTCCTTTTTGACAGATCATGATGGACTGTGACTGTTGATGATGGGCATACTTGCTTAAATAGTTGAAATATTTAGTTGTATTTTTATAGTTTGCAGCTGAACTTGTGTATATGTGCCTGAGATACCAACTGGTGATTTGTTTTAAAAAAAATTCACTGGTACAATATGGTACTAATATTGGTTTTGTATATTTAGAGATACAATTTTCAACCTCCTTTGTTCACCATGCATCAGTTTTTATTTCTACCAAACTTTCCTCTCCTTTCTGCGTTCCCTCAACCTTCCCCACAGACACATATTTTGACTCAAAAGTGTTTTTAAAAACATACGAGCAAAACCCATGAATGAACTGAGAAATATGTTAATAAGACCCTGCTCTTATCTTTTTAAACCCTATTTATTGGTGGGTTTCTTGATAATAATACCAGTTATTGATACAGGTATCCTAAATAAATCTAAGGACTTCAACTATAAGGACTTCTGAAAACTTAACTGCAAGATAATGGTTTAAAAGATTGCAGGATTAAAGGTTGGGACTGTATCTGCTGATTTCATGGTATCAGATCGCACAGAGCTCAGGAGTTTCACAATAGATGTTAGATTTGAAGAGAGATAGGATCTTTGCTATGATGGCATGTCTTTTGTACAACATTGTGGGTTGAAATCTTTACTTGTATGACACAATGCAATTGCAACTTTCAAATCAAAGGTTGGCCCACCCATTTCAAATAAGAAAATTGCGAGGATCTCTTAACACTTTCCACGCGGCAGGCGTCTGCAGACGACATGCCAAAATGTTTCAAAAATGTCACAATAGTTTAATTTCATTACCATATTTGGAATCACCATGAGTAATGCATTGCAATAAGTACAAATATGCCTAGTATTGTTTCAGTAATTCTTAAGATAGACTTTGAATGTTGGGAAAGGTTTCTGAAAAATCTGGTTTTTATATGGAGAAACTAATAGCCGCGTGGAAAGTATTAAGTTGATTCAATGAAATAAAGTAGCTATTCCAATTGCCTTAATGTAGAATCGAAAATAAAAGAAGATCTCCACGTAAAAGGTCAGTTATGCCATGATGACATATCACTTGGCCAACATTTTGACACATATTGACACATAAGGCTAAATTGAAGCTAAATGTACTGTACACATGTCAATACAATTGTAACAGTTCAAATGCAGCACAGGACCCACTCAATTCAAGTAGCAATTCCTCACCGCCATTGCTTAGAAAACAAATTGTAAATCAAACAATGTTGTATTGATTTTGTTTAAAAATCACAACAAAGTTGTTGCAACCCCAACCCGCCGCTCGCGTCATCCCGTCATGTCTTTAAACGAAAGAAAAACAGAAATATTACACACGGAAACAAGATGGCGTCCCGGGGTTATCGCCACGACCTCCCCGGTGCGAACTGTGTGCCAAGAAAACATATTAATGGGAATACTCCGGAGTAGGGCTGGTCCTCTCAATCCAACATCAATTTATTCCGGGGGAGATGTGCGTATCGCGTTACCCCAGCACCCTGTTGGTTATCATCGGGTACAGAATTACCCTATCAAAAAGCTATTAAAAAAACTCACTATGAATTGATACGGTGGGATGGGATTGGCAACTAGGCACTGTGTATCATGTCAAGCACTCCTGTCAGGATCGTTAAAAGGTGAAAGACAGCGGGGAGAGTCGTGGTGGTATCGACCAGGAATCTCATGGACAAAATGACCTAAGTGATTGGGCATTAGAGCGACCAATTATCCTCATTTTGTCGGTAACACGAACCTGGACCGCCCGCTCTGCACCGGTGATGAGCCGTGAACGCATCTAGGACATTGTACGCTAGTTGCGGAGTGTCATGCGACGGTAGGACTCCCCCAGCGGAGCGGCGACTCCCCGGCGATGCACAGATTTGAGATATTTCAGTGATGCGCTTGTTTCGTTGTAACCAGCCAGCGTTTGGTGATGCTTATCATAAGTGTATGTGGTCATACTGAGACAGGAATTATCTTGTGACTGGCACTATCTGTCTCTCGTGTAAACGTGACAAATTTGACAAATTATTCCTTGTATATATATAATTTATACAAAGGCCTGTTGGACACAGACAAGGCATGTTGGTATTTGTCGGAATGCTTACCATCCTACACTGGTGAATCCATTTACAATCACTATTTCTTGCAGAATTATTGATATTTTCACAAAATGTTGTTCTAGAAAATGTGTGTTTGAAGGGTAAAAATCCCTCAGGCAATCTGTACAGGGAATCTTATTGGTTAAATTTTAGGATGCAATAATCTAATAACCAATCAAAACATACCTTTTAAGAAGTTGAAAAGCAGACTACATTTTAGCCATATTACAAATTCTTACAGGGTCTGTGATTGGCTCAGTAAATTTGTACGATTCCATATGCAGCCAATGAAAATAAGTTTTAGAGAGTGCCACAGAGGTTACAGTCGCCATAGGAGATGTGACGATGTTCCCCCAAGTTGATATTTGTATTAAACTACTAAATAGTTTGACAAGATTCATAGCGACAGACAAATGTCATGCTGTGTCCCATGTCATAGCTATTCTTCCAGAGTGATAAGGTCAAAACCTTGTCAATTGTTTTGAAATTGTTTGAAATTTGTAGTAAAAAATTGGCATAGTATTGATCCCACTAAATTTACATAAGAGGTAGCTAAGAGTGTGATGTAAAGGATGACATAACACAATAAAGACAATATTGTCTTATGTAGCTGGGGCTGCCTTTGGTGACGGAACTTACTGATCCGCCCTCGTATAGACCTGAAACAAAATATTGCATTTACATGATGTATTCATGAATACCGCACCCCCCTTTTCAACACTTGTCTAAATCAACCCACCCGGTCTATTAAAATACAAAGAAGTCTTAATTTAGACAGCCGATCTCAAAGTTATAACCAGCAATGGCCAACTCAATAGCTTAAACACACCACTATTTATGAATTCATTTAAACAATCATCATTACTCATTCAGATAATTCCTGTAAAATGTCAAAAATATTTTCATAGCATTGTCCAGGAATTTAGATTTTACACATCGCATGACTTTTAACCAAATAAAGAAAATCTATTCTTGTAAATTTGATATCACGGTTCTCTGGCAGTAGCCTAATTACCGCAATTGTACAACCAGTCATACCGGGTAATTAATGAAGCATGGGGGTATTGTATTTGTCCGCTGTGCAATGCTCGTTAATTTGTAAACTTAATGATGCAATTAGAGTAATTGTGGGGAGGTCAGGGTTTCAGGTGTGAAACCATTGTTATTGGTTCGGTCCGTTCGGCAGACGGAAGGTGAGATGTACAATGTTTTGAAGTCCAGTCACCTGTCAGTCAAAATTCCACGGCTTTGTTTTGAGTGAAAATGTAAATATGTCACTGAAATCAAGTTTTGAATCAAGTAATTAGTTGTTTTGTGAGCTAAAAGGGCCTCAACTTAATCCTCTACCTCATCCGTTTTATTCAACCGGATGTTTTGGTCTAGTTATACTTCTGGAAAGCTATTTTAAGTTGAGAAAAAACAAAAAACAAAATAGAAATATTTTTTGACATAATTAGGGAATACCCTCCTCATATCACCTTATGTATAACATACTTTCTTTGTGAAGCATTATTTACTAATATGGAGGAAAATTTGTAAAACTTCTGTATGTAAATACAATTAACTTTTGGATGTAATGGAGTTGGATTATAAAAGAGGCGGTCTGTTTTACAAGTGTACATCTGATATCCATGAAATGTAGAAATGTTTATCAGTACTAGATTGTTAATTAAGAACAAAAATAATTATGTGAACAACAGGAGAAAAAAAGTGAGTTATTTGTGGATTTTTCACATAAAAGGTACTAGTTTTGTACAAAAGTCAAGTCAAGTCATGTATGCTATTACAATATCACTTTGTAATCTGTATTGTGTAAAATGGCATTTTATCTAAGATGCTTGAACTCAACATTTAAGAGATATGATCAGTAGAAGTCATAAATTCTTAAAATGTTTGCGTTATAATATTTATTTGTTTGTATCTCAAAGGCAAACATGTATCTGCCGACAATAGTCTCTCTTGTGAAGCATGCCGCATAACATATTTTAAACTTGATTTACGATGGATCAGGGTGGACCAAATAGAACTACCTTTTTTGTGGATTCATTTGGTGTTGACATGATGTGAGTACTTGTGATCTTGAGTAATCTGAAATTGAAATGCAAAATTTGGAACATTACAAGGTTTATGTAATGTTATGGGTCACCAATGTGGATATGACTACTATACATGTATCTTCAGCAAGAAACTGAATTAATAATTAACATATATATTTATTTTTCTTCTTATTGTTTACAGGAATTCTTACAAGGTGATGCGACCAAAGCTAAGGAGAAGATGGGATGGGTGCCTAAAGTTCAATTTAAGGTAAGAGAGTACTGGCAGGAAATGAGTATTGCATGTGTCTCACATGGCGATCACATGGGGTTTACATGTATCTCTCATGGGTATCACATGGGTTACACAGACATCATATGTATTCTAACATGAAGGTGTGACCAAAGCAAAGGAGAAGATGGGATAGGGGCCTAAAGTTGGCTTCAGGTAGGTTTATACTTGAATGATATGGGTATTGCATATGTCTCACATGAGTAACATACACATGGGGTGTACACATATCTCCCATGGGGCATCGCATGGGTTACACAGACATCATATGTATTCTAACATGAAGGTGTGACCAAAGCAAAGGAGAAGATGGGATAGGGGCCTAAAGTTGGCTTCAGGTAGGTTTATACTTGAATGATATGGGTATTGCATATGTCTCACATGAGTAACATACACATGGGGTGTACACATATCTCCCATGGGGCATCGCATGGGTTACACAGACATCATATGTATTCTAACATGAAGGTGTGACCAAAGCAAAGGAGAAGATGGGATAGGGGCCTAAAGTTGGCTTCAGGTAGGTTTATACTTGAATGATATGGGTATTGCATATGTCTCACATGAGTAACATACACATGGGGTGTACACATATCTCCCATGGGGCATCGCATGGGTTACACAGACATCATATGTATTCTAACATGAAGGTGTGACCAAAGCAAAGGAGAAGATGGGATAGGGGCCTAAAGTTGGCTTCAGGTAGGTTTATACTTGAATGATATGGGTATTGCATATGTCTCACATGAGTAACATACACATGGGGTGTACACATATCTCCCATGGGGCATCGCATGGGTTACACAGACATCATATGTATTCTAACAAGAAGGTGCAACCAAAGCAAAGGAGAAGATGGGATAGGGGCCTAAAGTTGGCTTCAGGTAGGTTTATACTTGAATGATATGGGTATTGCATATGTCTCACATGAGTAACATACACATGGGGTGTACACATATCTCCCATGGGGCATCGCATGGGTTACACAGACATCATATGTATTCTAACAAGAAGGTGCAACCAAAGCAAAGGAGAAGATGGGATGGTACCTAAAGTTTGCTTCAAGGTAGGTTTATACTTTGAATGATATGGG
The DNA here is from genome assembly GCA_035610835.1 of Ophiura sarsii. NCBI lineage: Eukaryota > Metazoa > Echinodermata > Ophiuroidea > Amphilepidida > Ophiuridae > Ophiura > Ophiura sarsii. The sequence goes on along the minus strand of CM069444.1, from coordinate 30,732,796 downwards.
TATTGCATGTGTCTCACATGGGCATCACATGGGGTTTACATGTATCTCTCATGGGGCATCGCATGGGTTACACAGACATCATATATGTATTCTAACATGAAGGTGTGACCAAAGCAAAGGAGAAGATGGGATGGGTGCCTAAAGTTGGCTTCGGGTAGGTTCATACTTCAAATAATATGGGATTCTCTCACATGCATCTCACATGGCCATCACATGAGGTTTACATGTATCTCACATGTGGCTTCATATGGGTTACACCCAGGCACCGCATGTAATTTTACAAGGTGGTGCAACTAAAGTTACGGTAGGTTTATACTTGAATGATATGGTATTTCATGATGTGTCTCACATGAATTACAGATGGGTAATTTCACATGGGCTTCACATGGGTTACACATGGTCATCACATGTGCTTTTACATGGGCTTAAAAACATGTTTCTCACATGTGGTTTTCAAATGGTTTCCACACAACGCTGTACGGTGCGACTAATTCACTCGCATAGGCGAGCATTTTTTCTCTGTTGCGACCACTTTTTCAAACCTAAGCGCGAGTGGCGATAAAATATTTAAGCTTTCAGTCGCCAGCACCACATACTTTGCCAAGCTATTTCCCATGCTGGCATTTAATAAATGAAGCTCGTAATTAGAGACACGGTTCAAAAGGTCAACTTAATACTACGCATACTATAATACGTGGAGGCGATAACCTGTGAATCATGCCGTAACACGCGGTTATGTATTATAAACATTTATAGGGCCTATCCCAAGGCGCTATGTGGTATTTATATCCTCGGATTCGAAGGCACAGTTCTACAGGTAATAGCGTTGCCGTCTAGTTCTGAACTGGAGACTTGTGCACGATGGATGATACAGCAATTAAACTCCCTGAGCTGCTGAAAAATGGTTCTGTTAGAGATGTCACATGCGATCGCGATGTGAAAGGTATACAGATATGAAACGATTGCAGAATAAAATAAGCTTTACTGATTTGCGCCCGGGATTTGCGATTCAAATGATAAATTTTGATGGCGATCTTTTTATGTATGAATCCATTTTTGATTTTGAATTGTTGATTTTTCAACCAGATGCACGCATGGCATCCCAGGTACAATTTGTCGGACAGAAAAAGCAGGAAATGCTGGCGCCAAATCTTTTTTACTTGGGAGCCAAATTTGGGCTCCTATTTTTTTAAACTTAGGAGCCAGTGGCTCCCAAATTAGATTTTGCACCGTACAGGGTTGTTTCCACATGAGATATCACATGTGTACAAGGTAATGCAACCAAATCGAGGAGAAGATGGTATGGGTGCCTTAAGTGCCCTTTAAGGTAGGTTTGTACTGGAAGGATAAGGCATACATACCTTTCACATAGATTACACATGGTCAGGGTTCACGCTACCTTGCGTTTGGGCGTCATAGACGCCCTCATTTTGATTTGGACGCCATAATATTGAAATGTCCTGTGTTATTGCGTCTTGCTTGGACGCCCTAGCTTGAGGCTATTCATCTTACTATAAATACGATCTCGAATTCACGATGCATCGCAGTTTACAAATATCTGAAATTGCATCAAAATTTGCTAAGCTTAATCGTCGAAAATGTCAACAACATGCCCAAATACTTCTCATTTGCGCAGTGTTTTAGTATCAAAACAAATCAGTGCATATACACAGACACACAGCGAAGCTGACAGGGGATGTGTACAACCAAACTAGCACGATATTCTACATTATCGTCTCCTCCACAAGAGTAAGATACTTGTTCGTAAACAAATGTATGTACGTTTGTGCACGTGCGGGAATTGCGAGTACTCTACAGTTGGTAAAAGAGATAAATTATTTGCATGTATTATAATAAGTGTTGACCTGTGACACGGCACAGGGTGACATGGACCGGTTCAATTTGGCAATAGGGGTGGTACGTTCAGGGCAAATGCACAACAATTAATTTGATTGTTTAATTCTGAGGTTTTCTGTATGTTTTTTTAATAAATATAAATATTGTATATTGTTAATCAGTAATGAACGTTTTATTGATAATCTTTAGTTCAAAACTCTGTTTGATATGTCAATTTATATAGTATATTGTGTGCGTTTAACCTCCTTGAAAAGTTATACGATCTCGCTTTGAGTGGCCTCATAGGACTTGCGCTGTTGCGCATGTGCTTGGGAAAAGTTTTCGTCTCGCTTGCTTTACTACTGTATTGTAGTTGTACTGCCTGCATCCTGCTGCCATGGAGGATGAAATAAACCCGGGGGTGAAAACCCCAATAAAAATAAGGGCCAAGAAAAGAAAAAGTGCAATAAAGCTTGGAATTCAGACTGGTTGAAGCGATTCAGATGGCTGGAATACGATGGGCATGAAATTAGTACAGTCACAGGTAATGCAGTAATCCCCAGTAAACAGTCACACTTACTGCATTACCTTCACAATGTCAAAATGTGTATAGAAAACAGGAGACTGAGGAGAGTAGCAAGCAACTATCATTCACATGCGGCATGATACAGTAATCATAATTAGGGAATTTATCATTATTTCATGGACTCCCAAAAATTCTGTTTGGACTCCATAATTCTGAGAATTGCCAGGATAGGGGGTCCAACTGGACCACATAATTTTGAAGCTACTGTGAACCCTGCACATGGTGTTATGAGCATCACATGTATGTCGTGGGGCATCATAAAGGGGCAAAAAAGTAAGTCCTCTGCCCCTAAAATTTGATCACGTTTGTTTGCATAACTCTACACATAATGAGACGCTTTGATAGATTGAAACACTATAATGAAAAGAAAAAAACACTTAGCTACCCATAGAAAGTTTCCCCATTTCAATATCATTATTACTTTTCCCAAAATAGTCACATTTCACAAAAATGATGTTTTAAAAAATAGTGGTACTTTTCAAGATTCTATACGAGTTTGTGTGCATAAATCCACACACAATTAGGCGTTTTGAATGATTGAAACATTTATGAAACAGGAAAACCCTTGGCTTCCCACACAAAGTTTCCCCTTTTTAATACCATGTTTACTTTACCCAAAACAGTCACATTTCCCCAAAATGATGCTTTCATAAAGTGGCACTTTTCAACGATACAGGGAAGTTATTGACGTGAATTGGGTAGTCATGAATGAAATAAAATCATTTTATTTTTAATTTTAAATAAGGACCAGCTAAAGAAAGAAAATAAAGACAATTCAAATTGATTTTAAACAGCACTGGAGACATTTTTGTAACTTTCTTACATAAGATTTTGAAAAGTGCCACTTTTTCTGAAAACATCATTTTGGTGAAATGTGAATGTTTTGGATGAAGTAATCATGCTATTGAAAGAAGAAAAAACTTGCAATGGGTAGCCAAGCGTATTTTCTTTTGATAAACGTTTCAATTTTTCAAAAGGTACATTTGTGTGTAGAGTTATGCAAACAAACGCAATCAAAGAGACTTACTTTTTTTACCCCCTTATGTATTTCATGGGGCATCTCATGGGCATAACATGTATTTCATTGGGCTACACATGGGCAACACATGTATTTCATGGGGCTACACATGGGCATTACATGTACATGTATGTCATGGGGCATCACATGGGCAACACATGTATGTTATGGGGCTATACATGGGCATTACATGTATTTCATAGGGCATCACATATATGTCACGGGGCTACACATGGGCAACACATGTATGTCATGGGGCTACTCATGGATAACACACAGATTACACCTTACTTTTGAGTCAGTCAGTTAACGTCAAGCAAACTGTTCTCACCTTAACGATGGCATTTATTTACTTGTTGTTTTTTCTTCCTTTTTTACAGGACCTTGTGAAAGAGATGATACAGAGTGATATATCATTGATGAAGAACAACCCTAGTGCCTAGCAACCGCCTTCATCACCAAGCAACAGGACCTGTTACCAAGCAACGGGCACTTAGAAACATATTGTATGATTGCTTATTTTCGGCTGATATGTTTCTGCAAACAGTATTTCTATTTATTATCAGGGTGTATAGTTAGGATTTATTGGAGGGTTTTTCTTACTTGGGTGGAATCTACGACTAATAAAGCGCACTACACGGGGAGTCGCAGTGCGCTGTACACACAGTATGTAAGAACACTAAAAGCACCTCAATTACACCAACAAAAAACCTAAACATACAAGTAAAATACTATAGTTTGATTGATACCAAATAAGGCAACAAAAAAGAACTTTTGTTCTATGGGGCCAGACCGACCATTTTTTTAGAATTTGGGAAAGACTGTACATGTGCAAATGAATATCGACCCAAAAAAATTGTTAGGTTGTCAAAAAATGGCAAAATGTTTAGCTTGTCGGGAACCTGCAGTTGGAAAGTGACTCAGTGCAGCCATTGAACGTAAACCCTTTTGCAAGCAAGTTCTCCATATCATGATAGCTTAGCATCTATCAATTGAGATTCCATATGCCTTTGAATAAATACACTGGTATAGTTGGTGTTGATCAAACTATCCCCCTGCATGATGCACAGGGATCTTATAGAACAATTATATTTGTAGGAGAGTTTTAGAAAATGGGATAAGTCGCATTGAAAGGGGAAGTTGTCGTTTTGATGCACAGGGATCTTGAAGAATAATTATATTTGTAGGTGAGTTTTAGAAAATGTGATAAGTCGCATTGAAAGGGGAAGTTGTCATTTTGATGCACAGGGATCTTGAAGAACAATTATATTTGTAGGAGAGTTTTAGAAAATGTGATAAGTCACTTTGAAAGGGGGGCTTTTGTTGTTCAAAAAGGAGATTTTATTTCCATACCTTAGTGTATTGATTAAGCTTTAAAATGACAGCTCACTTTAATACAATTGGTCAATGCATTCAGATTTTATGTGAAATATTGGGTGGAAATTCTTTTTTTCACGCTTTACTTCATCAATATCTTAAAATGCATACTGCCGACAAACGCCCCTTAATTTTGATGTGACTTGTCACAAATGGTAAAAGGGATGCTATTCGATGCCTGTTTCAGTGGGGAATATAATTGCTGTAACAGTTGTATATTGAAGTATTGTGTCAACTAATTCACCAAACATCTACCTCTGGGCTGTCACATTGACCATTACATCTACTGAACTATTATCCATCATTCATGTACCTCTGTGCAGTGACATCAGAGAAAATTCCATGCGCAGCAGTCTGCATCCGCAGGACCAAAGCAATCTATTGATCAGGTATGCAGGGATTCTCAACATTATTTAACTGAGTGCCACAATTATGAGATCGAATGTATGTGGTAAAGTGCCAAATGCACCCAATTTCTTATGTATTTCTTTATATTTTTGAGGAGTCCAAGCACCCACCACCATGGCTCCAAGTACCACATTTGGCACGTGTGCCACCAGTTGAGTCCTCTCTCTCATGATGAAAGTAAAGTCATACTGCTATGATGAATTATGCAATACTTTGATCATGGTTATCTCCCTTATGTGTTAGTGAATGGGAATCGTCAACCATTCGGCGTAACAAACATTAACAAAAATGTAAATGATCATAGATTTCATCTAGATAGCACAGTTACACCTGAAGATTGCTCTCATCAAAGGTAGCTGTACTCATGTTCAACACTCCTCGTGGAGCCAAACTAACAGGGAGTGGTGTGTGCAATATGGTATTTAGTCTTGTTGTTGGTTGAGGTGCTTGATATCTGCAGATTTGAAAGCAAGAGGACAATTAGTATGATTGAATGGGGAGCTTGTTCCAGTTGGTGGTAGGAAAGAGTATTTGTTGCAAACTTTGTTCGCAGTTAATAGTTAAGAGAATTCAGGATGTGAATGTCGTGATTGGCGCTGGAGTAGTGAGTTGACCGCATGATGCATACATTCCACTCATCATATTGCATGATGGGATACATTAGACCTACTATTTTAATTTGATTAATGTGATATAGATCCCCCATTTACCCCTCACCATTGTCCAGCTGCCAAATATGCCGTAAGAAAAGAATCATTATGCAGCTGCCAATCGGCGGCTGAGAACACGTTTTGAAACATTGTTCAACTCATGTAATTTAGGCCAGCGAGTCTCAATAACTTCTTTTGAGTGTTTCGTAAGATGTGCCATGCAAAAGACGATTGGCTGGAATGTCGCAGCTGAGGTCGAAACACATAAAAGTGTTAACCATTGTAATGTATCCCATAATGCCTCATGTTTCAATCATGGGTAGTGTTTTTTTATATTTAAGGTTCTATTTTTATAGTTTTGCATTCCAAGGTACAGTTTGTTGTATATGGGTTAGATTGATAATATCTTTATTTTTTAGTATTAGTGTGGCAGCATTGCATGCAGGCAGATTTTCTGCTAGACAAATAAATGTGTGGCATATGTCTATGTAATTTTTCATGAGATTGAGAAATTTATAAGATTTGACGAGGTTTGACCGAGCCACAATGATCAATATTTGTATTTATTATTGCAACATTGATATGTAATATTATTAAGAGCATTTAGACCAAAAAAGTGCTGTTTGGGATTGCCTAGCGCTGCTTAACATGGTCTATTCAACGCGAGCACACAAATTCCCTGGTTTAGAAAATTCCTATAGTGGATTTTGAATGAGAGGAGGATCTCCTCATACCGTATGTCATTTCTCTGGAGCGTTGCTCCCAGCTCCAGCACTATTTGCAGCCCTGATATGCCCGCCACATTTCTGTGATGTAGTTTCTCCGAAGATCTCACAGATTTGGGCACGGCATTTAGGTTCGGCAGAGGGGCCACAGGGGAATGTTTATCCCTTTGTCTTTTCAACTGAATACTATTGTAACTGTATGATTTCTAAGGTTTTATTTGTATAATTAAGTTTGATTTTCTTTATTTGATTTTAACCATAATATAGTTTACTATTAATAAATAAGCAACTGATTACATTTTAAGATATCAAGAGCATCACCAGCATGCTTAAGACTCTCCATGTTACCTCAATTTGGGAGTTGACATCAGTGTGATGTATCTACCGCTCGAACGGATCATATGTTTTTTAATTTTCAAAACAAGTAAATCAGTCCCGTTGCAGAAACATCATGCCTATAAGGCTATATTAAAAAAATCTTTTGTCTCAAAGCTCCCGCGCGCGTTAGTTAATTGATGCGCGTTAGAAGAAGAAAAAATCTTCTTCTTCTTTTCTTTCTTTTAAAAAAAAGAAGAAAATCCCAAAGTTTCACAGATTTTTCAGATTTTCATTGATCACATCATTTTAAATACAAAAGGTCACTTTTACAAGGATTTCAATATTTTATATTTAAACATTTTGTTTTAAAAAAACGCATTCCGCATTAGGTTTTGAAAAACTGAAGAGCTTTGAGACAATTTGTTTTATTTAATATAGCCTAAATATAATACATTAAGATGTCACCCCCCCCCCCCCCCCCCAACAAGGGGATGTCAAAGTAAATATGATACAAAATAAATTGTTATTCGCTAATAAGGTAATCGAACTTCCGTTTACAAGGTACTGAAATGTGTGGTATTCATAAATAATAAGTCTAAGATAAGATGAAATAATATTGCTGATTGTATTGTATGTCAATATTATAAGACTTTCACTGAAATGTAATGTCAATGGGAACCATTAGACACCAAACAAAAACTGGTAAAAGTTAGACATGCTGGTGTTGCTCTTAATTAGGTGACGAAAAAACAAGGTTTGACTACCCTAGATTTCTAGAAATTTTGAGACAAATAAATTCTAGGGGAAAATGTTAGGATGTGTTTTAGTTTATCCAAAAATGGCCAAATTTTTACAGATTTTTTTGATTTGTGTAATTCTTGTGTCATTTTGAAGAGAGAAAAAAACCCTGATTGACCAACCCAACCTAAGAGGTCCGTCCCTCCCATCCCTCCCGTCCCTCCGCCTGTAAAACAGGGGTGTTTTTTCGTTGCCTTAGTTACACTTTATGTGTCCTGACTATTGGTGCTGGGTAATATAAAGAAGCATTATTGATAGCTGCAGAGTTGTAATTGAGTCAATGATTCTGTGATTCAAGTCATTTCTTTTTGCCATATTTGGTGACTGGAGTTCAGTCATTATATTATTATATGTGTCAATTGAGGAAACGTCCTGTATAATGCTTGGATCATTGGGACGTTTGGAATTAGTGACTCGAGTCATAGAGCTTGAGTCATTGGCACTTTTGAAATTAGTGACTCGAGTGAGTCATGACTCGTTACAACTCTCTGCAACTTTTGTGCAATGTTTTAAAAGCTGCATATAATTATGATACAGATTATGAGTGGTGTGCTATATTGATTAAACTATTAAGATAAATGATCATGAATTTTGAAAGATGGACAAATATGTATTCCTGTATGATATAATTGGTTTGGGTTAGATTTGTATTAGATATTATATTAATCTTAATTTTATTTATGATCATGTGGTTAATTAAAGTTGATTTGGGGTTTCGTGTTGCATTTTTTAAATAAGGGTGACTCTTGTTTTTATTTGTTTAACAATATATGCGCTTGTGAACAAACTGACAAATAAAAGTTAATTAAAACAAAAACTAAGAACACAGAAAGCTTATTATCTATTGCTACCAATGTTATATGGTTGGATTAGCCACTGTCTAGTATCTAGCATCAGTAGTAATAGATAATCATCAATCACTCTAAATAATGTGTTGATAACAGCAACAGTGATTGCCAAAACTTCCACTAAAACAGTACCCTCGGTATGTGGACATTTCCTGGAATTAGATATACTGAACTTCAACCCTCATGTCTACTCAAAGCTCCAAATAAACAGGCCCGGGAGATTTTTACCTAATGGTTGCCAAGATATGGCTCCAGGTAGGTGTTTTCAAGTGTTTGCACAGTAAAGTATACATAGGACCAGGAGATATTTTTGTCAAAAAAGTAAAATGTAGCTCCTGGTTCATGGATGCTTATTTTGAGACCTGTGTCTGCTACCAATCCTGATGAATATTTTCGACGGCTTTCAACAAGTATATGTTATCTAATCTATTTAGATCTATATCCATATTTTATCTGGTGTTTGATGACGGACAAATGTATTTATCTCTGAGTATTCGCAATGCGATATTTCTCTGAATACTTGGTCATCAAACAGTGTTAAAAGAGAGGAAAATGAACTAATTTGATAACAAATAGTTCTGAACCGTATTCAGTGTTAAAAGAGAGAAAATTAACTAATTTGATAACAAATACTTCTGAACTGTATTCAGTTTTTAGAGAGAGAAAAATAAACTAATTTGATAACAAATATTTCTGAACAGTATTCAATATCAGTTGGTATTGTACTGTCATTATCAAACTATACCTTGTGTCAACTCAAGTTGGGGCTGACGTCATTGCATATTTTAATGAGAGAATGAAGGTATTGTTTTTAGACCATACCCGTGTTATATTGTCTGACATAAAATGCGGGTAGTATTATTATAAGTGGAACAACGATGCGGCAGGCGGAGTTGTTCTATGCAAAAAATAATACTACCGAACACATTTATGTCGGACAATATAACACAGGTACGGTCTAAACACAATACCTTTATCCTCATTCTTAAACAGTCAGACATTTATTTAATCAAATTTGTATAATTGCCCACGTTTGTCAACTTTTACTCCTGTTAGTATCGGTGAGTACACCATGCGTCGGCATAATGTTCCAGATGTAAAATAAGTTAGTGGGGGGGGGGGGGTAGTCCCCTCCACATGATTTTTTGGGGGGAAGGGGATACCCCCTGTTAACTCCCAACTTAAGCTGACACAAAGTGTAGCCTAACATTATTTTAACTTGTTTCTCAAGTTGCCAAAAAAGAGGTATATACATTTTAATATAATCCAAGCAAAGGTGAGACGAGCAATTGGAAAAGTGCTCAACCCAAAGGGAGCAAAATATATTTAAAAAAAGACTTGAGTGTCACATATTGTTCGACAGAACTGTTTCATGAGGGTCTGATAGACCCTCACTCTTCAGAAACAAATTTAATACTGGTGAGCATGTGTATCAAACAGTGATGTCAAGTGTATTCCCTTACTGGGATCATTGAACCTTCCAAGCTTTACATATTTACATGTGTTATAGTGTTTGTTTGTATATAATAATAATAACCTTGTTTGACACACATGCTCACCAGTATTAAATTTGTTTCTGAAGAGTGAGGGTCTATCAGACCCTCACGAAACAGTTCTGTCAAACAATATGTGATACTCAAGTCTTTTTTAATTATATATATATTTTAATATCTTTATTGTAGTGTATCCTTTGTATTTCGATAACATGGTTCACTCTCAGAAATCTTACAAAAAAGATTCTGTCTTGTCCTCTATGTTAACCCATAATGGGAGTAAATCTTGTAAAAAGGGAGATTTTGAGCTCAAAGAACCACTTGTAATGCTAGATGATAATTATACCTGTATGTACATGTATGTAGACTGAAGGACTTTGGTTAGTTCTACAAATATTCCAAAAGGCTGTTTAAGAAGAAACCATGTTCGTTCACTTAACCAAAAAACTGCCATTTGGGCTTGAGGGTTGATACAGATGATAGCAGAACAGTTGTTTTAAGAACCTGTGTATCTTCATATCAAGAATTGTGAACTTCTGTATTCATATGAAACAAAGTTTGAATCCAATTTCAGGTCAAGAACATGTGTGAGTTCAGGTTAAGATAAATGTGACTAAATTGTTCTGGTCAGAAACTTCCGCAACTCATGAGTTTTGATCTATTGCAATTGCAATACCATACCTTTGAGTTTTGGTTAAGAGTCCATTATATTCCATGTTAACGCTTTACGTGTGGCAGTCAACGGTCTGCAAACAACAGTTCCAGAATTTCACAAAATGTCAAAATTATTGAATTTCATCACCATATCTAGAATCACCATGAGAAATACATCAAAATAAGTGCAAACATGCCTAGTATTGGGTCAGTAATCCTTGAGATAGACTTTTAAATTTGGTAAAGTTTTCTGAAAAATCTGTTTGTATATGGTTAAACTATATACTAATAGCCGCATGGAAAGTGTTCTGTTCAGAAAATATAGAGGACAAGATAGAGTTACGATTTTTTGAGAGTAGTGTAGTGTATTTACTATTTATTTTTCACTGTATTGTTTTACATCAGAATAAATTAGCGGAATGCTATAAAACAGGATTTGTTTGGTGCCATTCGTTTTGCTTATGTTTGGTAATATTATCCATTGGTTTTTATCTATGTTTAAGGTATCCACAAGGTATCCACAAGATATCCTCAAGGTATCTGCAAGGTACCCGCAAGGTACCCGCAAGGTATCTGCAAGGTACCCGCAAGGTATCCGCAAGGTATCCGCAAGGTATCCGCAAGGTACCCGCAAGGTATCCTCAAGGTATCCGCAAGGTATCCGCAAGTTACCCATAAGGTATCCACAAGGTACCCATAAGGTATCCACAAGGTACCCATAAGGTATCCATAGTAGAGCATGTGTGGTCCAGTGGAATAGTTGCCAGTCTCCTAATCATAAGGTTGTGAGTTCTAGCCCCGCTATTGGGCAAGGCACTCAGTCTACATTTCCTATAGGGGTTACTATATTGGGGTTATGTAGTTTGTTTCACAACTTGGCGCTCAGATTTAGCTGCTGCCTGGACATTGCATTGTCTAATAATGTATTTGATTTGTAATGTTGTTACAATTCATCCGGTTGGCTGCGATGACAATAAAATGTAGACCTTTATTATTTTTTTTTAATATTTTTAAATTATTATATAAGGTATCCATAAGGTATCCCTGGGGTATTCTTAGGGTATCCTTAACCCTAACTTTCAATGCATTTATGCATGGACCCATTCATCACATGTTTATCCATATTAAAGGGTCCTAAACATTCTGAATCCCAGGCCCACTCCAAGAAACGCTTTCCATGACCCCAATAATACCTCGATAATGAACAATAAAAATTGTAGAATTATTTTTAGTTTGCCCCTAATTTTTTTCTCTCAAACCAACTTAAAAATGGCAAAAAATCAGACCAAAGGTCACAATCGGTTAGCGCAGCTGTTAACCAACATAAACTATTACCATAACTACATAACACTCTATTGTAAGCGAAGATGATTCGATTGTTACCCTAAAATTATGGTTTAAGGCATGGGGTGTGTCTGGCGTGTGAGGGGTCATTTTGAATCAAAATCAACTCATTTTGGTTGTATATTCTTCATTGAATTTCCTGTATTCACTTCATTAACCATTAAAAAAAAAATTGTGTAATTTTTGGACATTTGGGAGGTTTAAGAAGTTCTTTTTTATCAAGATTATTATTTTGTATGTCATTTTTCGTGTTTCTAATAATTTTTCAAAACCGATTTAATAAGGCGTTGATAAAGGCGTTGAATAATGCGTTGATAATAAATTAGTTCATACCCTAAATCTGCTCTTGGCACCTGCTGGCGCAGTTTTGCCAACATCTTCGCCCAATCGTGCTTTTAATCAACTTGAACCTGATTCATGATGGCCAAATGGTATAACGTCATTCTGTACACTGTACTTATGACCGGTTAATGTTACTTATGACCCGATTTGTATACGGTTTTCTTTACTACAAAGGTACATCATGACATCAATAGTATTCCAAAAATTGAGTTGAAATACTACCTACCGTGTTTCTCCTGATTGAAGCAAAAATTCCCGAACAGTAGGCTTACACAAACTTGTGGATGGTTAATCACTATGGCATGTATGGGGGATAATTCACTCGTTTTTTCGCTAATACCATTAAAGGGAAACATCTCTCAGCCATGTACATTTTTCAGAAATAATGGGGGTGAGCTATCTTCTGAAACCAAAATCGTAATTGTTATGGAATAAAGCAATAAAGTATATATTTTTGCTTAACCACGTATTTCGCTTAATCTTATTCTTAAAATTGCATTATAAATTTGTAGATTGCAAAGAAAGCCCAATTTAGCTATTAACTCGCGTATCTAGCAACTCCAATATCTGCAGAGAGCGTCATCTATCGCCTGGAGTGTGACTCGTGTCCGTTTGTTGTTGTTTATTGTTTGTGCATTTATTTTGTTCTGACGTTATAGCGATATAGCCAGGTCATCAATGGTATACAAATCTCCCGGGGGTCGACCGAAGTCAACGGACAAATAGACCAGTCCAAAGGCCTATGGGTATTTTCTTTACCCTTAAAGCTTGTTTAAAATGGGCGGGTCTGCCCATTCCCCCTTGTTGTAGTTTTCAACCGTTACCAACAAGAATGGTTGGACTATCCTCCTTGATGGTCGAGTTTGAATGAACCCAAAAATCCGCGTATTGTATTTTTGATCAAATATTATTATAATTTATAGTTAACCAAAGTTGCGTCCACTTTCAATCATAGTTTACAATAATTGCACACAAAGTGCAATAATTGATCAACTCTCTCCATCATGTCCATAGGCGTCAATTCATCTAGTGAAAAGTAGGGGACAGTTGATCTGATATTCTCAAAAAAGAGGTGAGAAAAAATGGGTCAAAGATAAAAACGTGGGTGGACATGTCACCTTTCCTCTTTGCAGCAATGACGACCCATAACTTTCACTCTTAAGAAATAACGAATAGAATGATAATGGTGCATGTCGTCATGTGTATGATAGAATGATGCGTCAAATATATGTCACATATTTAAAAAAAAAGAGGTTAACATCAAAGGTTTCGTGTTACAATGTATTATGGCTGCCCTTTATAAGATGGGTTTTTACGTACACCGAATAGCACAAGAAGTATAAACATGGCAGCTATTACAGAGTGCCTTCTCACATCCCATAGAGAATGTACAAAAGGAACATATTATCTGAAACCTATAGCTGTTCTGAGTTACATTTAGTTCATTCAATTGCACAGCATAGAGGCTGCCTTAAAGGCATATTATGCGATCTTTTCCATGGGACGCCCTCTATCCTTGATTTTTTTTTTGAAAGCAGATTTTCTTGCAGATTTACATTTCTGATCATAAATCATGAATATATTCTGAGTTACAGAATGATACGATTCCAAATTACTTCAAAATCATGCATGTTTAAAGAGGTTGAAAATAGATTGTCCTGCTACGGGACAGTTTATTTTCACTCTAAATTCACTCTAAAACCATGATTTAGAAAGTAATTATAAATCGTATCACCCTGTAACTCGGAATGTATTTATGATTTATGATCAGAAATGTAAATCTGCTTTCAAAATCCAGGATAGAGGGCGTTCCATGGAAAATATCGCATACTATGACTTTAAATGTAACTATTGGAGATAGGACCTTGTGGCTCTAAACCCTCGATATCTCTGGGTGTGTTTGACGATACAAATGTTAATTGACAAAAGTTCCCCATCGTCTTCTTGTCGACAATATGGCTTCATTTTCTAAAAGGCAAAGTAAAACACAAATATGTTTAGCGTCCTGACGATTTCAAAAAAGGGAGGAGGCCCTTTTTTATTAATTGTTTTACTTTTTTGTGCAAAATCGCCCCTTTTTGAGATAAACTTTGCGAACTTTGGGGAGGCCTCTTTAAATTGTTTTTATTTCATGGTTCTGAGGAGTCGGTCACCACAAAACTTGCTTAAAATTCTTTAAAAAAAGAACCAAAGCTGTTACATTACATCTCAAACTCTGAAACACCCGAACAAAAAAATTAATGAATGAAATAAGGAAAAAAAGAAAGTTGAAGAAAACCAAAAATAGGAAGCGGGAGGGGACGCTAAACATATTTTTTTCTTCTATTTGGCCTAATGTATTACGGTATGTTAATTACTGCATTGCGTAATTTATCGTAGGAAAGCCATTTAAGAGCATATCCTTAAACATTTAAGTATCCAATGTGTCTAATATTGTCCTCCTCTTTAAACCACGATTAACAAAGTTGTTGGCACTAAACATGCATGCTAAAATATCAAGCAAAAGAGGACGACAATTTAATGGATGGGTATGTATATACACCCAGCATTTGTTGAGAGTTTATTTATCAGAAGATGATAAATGACTGTAACCAATAGGACGCATGTCATAGTCTGTTATGATCAATAATTTAACGTTGGTTTTGACATATTTCTTTTCCTCTGTTATGAAATCTGACTGAAAACAAACCGATCTGTTTAATAAACATTACGCGAGGCATGATGTTATGCGTTTGTTTAGACATGTTTATTTGATTGGTATATCATACAAACCTTTTCCCATGGTGGTATTCGTGGCACGGTCATGAGCATCATGACACAGCCACAGCGACCGGAAAAGGCATGTCGGTCCCAAACGCCCTCCACCTCCCCTGCACCCACCCTCCCCCTACACCTACCACCCCAAACCCACCCAATCTGTGATGTAATGAAAATCAACAGGAGTTAAAAATTGTTATGTTTGTCCTCCACAGCTTTCAGAGAGGAGGGGCGGGCGGCGGACTTTTTAAAATAAAATAAATTTCTTTTACCAGCGGAAGCTCAAAGTTCAGCCAACAAGAAGTTGAAATCACTCTAAGAGTCGCACATATATGTTATAAACACTTAATTTAATATTCAATGCCATTTTAAAAACTGTTTAAAAAAAATCTGAAAAAAAAAATCTATTTTTTTTTAAAACCATGAAAGAAAGAAAAAAATCTATTTTTTTTTTAAATCTGAAAAGAAAAAAATCGGAGCGGCCCTAAATCTGACGAGCGGGCGGTCGAGGACAACATAACAATTGTTTGACCTTAGCAAGCCTATTGACCCATGCACCCTGTCAATGGTCAAGTTACCAAATTTCAATTCTTAAAACTACTGGGAGATTTATGTCGGTAAAATGTAGTGGCATTTTGGTGGAAAATGGTGAATTAAAAAAATATACTTTATTGATAAAAAAAATGAAGTAACAGTCTAATTTAATCTAAAAGAAATTAAGCCGTGGTCATTAACAAACCCTTCATCATAGGTCTAAGGTCGTTAACGTTCGTCTACCGTAGATCGCAACTGACCTATATAACACATGGGTACAAAGTCATAATTTTAGATCCGATTATACCATTCCTAAATATAGTTCAGCTGGTGATTATGTTACATACATCTACATTATGTCAAGAATTATCCCAATTTTGTTTTTAACAAAGTTTGCTATCAGTATTAACTACAATAAGAAGTATTACTATTGCACTGGGCAGCTTCTTGAAATGTATGTCATGAAAAATACGACCCAAAAGTAGGTCAATAATCCTATTAAAAGATCAAATAAATTGAATTATTTCAACAATATACCAATACACCGAGGTCTTTGACCTTTACAAAATCTCATATTACGGAAAACACATATGAAATTCTGAGCATTTAAAGGAAAAAACACCACATCGTATTTGCTTTCTAACAGCAAATACTAAGTCCGCATTGGTTTACTTACTGTGCCTCTTCAGTGCCAACTGTGCCTTGGATGGGTAACCGATATGGCCGGCTACGCCGTCAAAACGCACAGCGGCTCATTCAAGAGCGGACATTGGCCGAAACCAAATATGACCCCAGCTATTCATGCGCTCTCGATTTAGGCGAGATTTGTCGGGGCGGCCGCGAAGTTACAAGTTTGGAGTGAGGGATTTACAATTGTCCGTTTGTCTTTTGCCATCCGATTTTACGCTTTTAATTTCACAATGAGGGTGCTTAGGGGAAAAGAGGCGTATACGGTTATGTTGTAGATAATATCTTGAGTTTCGGGTTTTTTCTCTCCGGTGCAACTAAAGGAGAGGGATTATCTCCGATCTAAAACAACTATACGTCGTTTTGAGATCATTTTTGCCGCCTATTTATGATATTTATATCAAGTTTTATCTGACTAACTAATATGATATTTCGCTCGATTGTCATTTATTGCGCGGTTATTTCAAAGAGGCTTGATAATACTCGGACACCGACAGGCGCGGCGCTGCGTCACGCGGCAACATTTTATGCAAAGATGGTGCAAAGGTGCCGAGCTTTGGGCAAATTACCACGATTTACATCGATTTGATCTTACAGATATATCATGACAAGTTACTAGAGAAAGATGTTCTCAAGTCGTCGTGCCATTCGTAATTGAAAGCCTTTTTGATCTCGGCAGCAGTGGCGCAGCGACGGCTGGTGTTATACAATCTCGACCGGGCCGCGGGCCAGTGCTGCTGCTGCCGCGGCGTACGGGGTGCCTGGTACCCGTGTATCACACTGGCATGATAAAAGTTTGAAGCTGCGAGAGGGCATTTTTCACAATGCAATATATAATGAAGGGGACTTTCTATACTTTCAGGACATAGGGCATAAACACTATATCTTCCCGTTCTTCTCCGCCAAATTAGCCAGATACTCGTATCGCACCGTTTACGCAGACCGCTCTTACTCTGCCCATATCTGATTTTGCTTCAAATAATGCTTGCCTTCCGAGGACCTGTGGCTAATTTAATAAATAGAAACCGTAAACAGGACATGATAATGGCTTATTTAGAAGATGTCACAAACGCACCCCCACACAATAGCATAAACACTATAAAGCATGAGATGAGAGGAAGTTAACATGGTTAAGGCGGGATCTGCTCTTACAAATCGATGTAAATCCACTCGGTAATAACATCATATTGCCCATCTCTATCGTCATAATTGGTGTAGCTCGTATTTTAAAATGCTTTATAATTTTGTGAGAGGATTGACAATTACTAGTGGGAGGAGCTACATCTTCTTACATGACGTCATCATTACATCATTATTACAAATTGGGCCATCAAGATTAATCCATACGAACACGTGTTTCGTGTTATTCTAGTGTCTAACCCAATATTGCTAGATTTGATCTGATCAGTGATGCGCTCTTTTTACATCATCTATAGCCTATATAACTCTATGATGTCTTACTTCCACCCAATCATCCTTAGTCCACTTTTTTTACACATCACCTCATCCCCCGAGGCAAGAGTGCATTGATATTCTATAAGGGCCGTAAATTGGCTAGCTGAGAAGAGCAACCTGGGCTTGAGAATGAAAATGATGACAAAAACTGAGCATCGAATATCACCTTCTTCTTGTTCGCGATATCCTCCTACTGGGTGTTAGTGCTATGGGAACGGATGCGGGCGGGACTGATGATGCGGGGCATGTCATTGTTGGAAAACCCGGTCCGGTGAGAAAAAAAAGTCTTACCGGAGCAACAGTTTGACTTAAATTGGTCGATAATTCTCAATTTCCTATCCCGTGTCTTTCCTCATATAGTATAGTTACAACACTCTACCCAATTATTTACCGATAGACAACATTTGTACACACATTTAGATCGTCCCAAATTAAAACAACATGAAACAACAGAGAATATGCTGATGATATTCAATACGTCAGGAGACGGACAAGTCTATTAATGCTGGAGGTGGAAGACAACGAAATGATCCAAAATTCGAACAAAATATACCCTATCATTATTTTGTTAAACTTGCGTCGAAGCCAACTAACTAAGCTCTTTAAGAATAGCACCGAAACAAACAAAATACGAAATATAAAACAAAAACAACTATAACTGACCTTTTTAACTACCATTTTAAATACACAGTTGTAGGTAAAAGGTCGGATGTACACCCGGTTAAAAAGGAATCGCTAACTAAGGATATTTAAGGTATTATGGCGTTTCTTCCCATCGAAGCGCGTATACATAACACTTTCCACGCGGCTATTGGTTTTACCATATACAAAACAGATTTGTCAGAAACCTTGCCCAACGTTTAAGGTCTATCTCAAGGATTACTGAACCAATATTAGGCATGTTTGTACTTATTTCAATGCATTTCTCATGGTGATTCCAAATATGGTAATGTAATTCAATAATTTTAACATTTTTGAAACATTTGGAATGTCGTCTGCAGCCGCCTGCCGCATGGAAAGTGTGAAACACGTTGGGAGATACACATAGGCCTTCAGTTTCATTGGCATGATAGGAAACACCTTGGAACACTTTATGCCAGTTATGCAGAACTGGGGCTTGGGTTAGAATCTTATGCGATAATCCGTACGATAGATTGGTTATTTTATGTTGTATTATCATTTCAAATGCTTCCAAATTTCTCTATGGAATTACTTGAAATAGGCTCTATATCTGTAAGCGTGACTATTACAAGGCTGGTTGACAAAACGTTTATATAAAAAGTTTATGTCATTCCAAGTTTGGTCGAATTTGGCACTTGGCATACTTGGCACTTTTAAAAAGTTTACAGAACACGAGAAAACACAAGCATTCTTGTTGTTTAAAATAAACCACTTCGCTTTTAAGTAAAACCTTCTCCTCTGGCCTTTTTTTTATCCCTCTGAACTTTCTCACACGCCAGGTATGCGCCAAAACATCTCATCGCTCTGTGTGTCTTGAGGATGAGACGATATATGTGATGTGATGTGAAGCACCTCAGGCGGGGTTCCACTCTATACACATCCGAACCTATCATCCTCGCGCACAATTTGTCCAAATTAAGGCCACCTAACACCCGTAGTTGTGATTTCCGAATGTGTGGTCTTATCGAAAAGAGCTTCGATGGAGAGTTGTCAACTCCAGTTAAAGCCCTGCCGCGTCGACGGTTTATTTCGCCACTGCGCGGGTCGCTAGAGGTCAACGGCATGGCATAGGGACTCTTCTCCGTCTTTATTTCTCCCCTCACTTGCATGTTGTTGATGAAATGTCTTAGCATTTTATAGAATGAGAGAACGTGAACCATGGTGGTGCACTATCACTTCTCTTGTGAACTTGCACTTGAACTTTATAAAAGCTCTGTCATGCTGTCGCCGCGCTCAATGTGTGTATAGCGCCATCTATTGGTCTTGTCATATTCCATAGATGCGATCATCTTCCGTGAGCTATGGCAAGAGATGCTACTTAAGTGAAGCATTGTTTTTTGCGCAAAATTACAATGTTTTAGGCTACAGAGTGACATAAACATCCGCTTTTGTCTTAATAAAAAGCCTTTATCACATAAATAGGTCCTTGTAATACATATGCGATGCGCATCATACAACGTAATACGTCATTATCATATCGATGCGTCTTAAAGGGACACTAAGAGATGTGTTGGAGGCAGCGCCCTCAATTATGATAAAAACTGAGATTAGTTTATTTTTATAATTGTATTACATGTATGAACTTACACCTATAAGGATTAAGAAAAATCAGCTCTCTTTGTACCAGAAAACGTCGATTCAAAAAATGCTGGTCCCGCGGGACCAGCATTTTACGTCCGACAGTATCCCCGTGCAGTACGCGTGATACATAACGCGAACCATATTTGCATAGAGGGCGTTTTTCAATAAATAGCGATGATATTGTTTTAATCTAGTTTTGCTGTGTTTTTTGTTAGTAGAAACAACAATAATGGCGATTTTTAATGTTCATCTTGAATTCTGAAGTAAATTTTTAAACATTTAAACTTTTCAACACCACTTAATGTTCCTTTAAGCACATCGAAACGCGCCTTTAACATATCGAAATGCGTCTTTAGCATATCGATACCCGTCGTTAGTGCGTCATTATAATATCGACACAGGTCGTCAATGTATCTATTGTTACAATAATATGCGTCTTTTAGCATATTATTAGTGTGTGTCATCGCATCAATATGCGTCTTTAGCATATTCATGTTGATCATTATCATATCGATATGCGTCCGCAGCATTTGATGTTCGTCATTATCATATCGATTTATGCTTATATTTGGTGTGCGTCATTATTATATCGATATGCCTTATTTCGTCATACCGATTAGGCCTATGTGTCTGTAGCATATTATTGTGCGCCATCATATCGGTATGCGTCTTTTGATATACGTCGTTATCATAATAGGTATTCGTCTGTAACACATTGATGAGCGTCATTTAAATATCGATATGCGTCTAAAGCCTAAAAAATAATACGCGACATTATCATACTGACACGCGTCTTTATCATATCGATATGCGTCTTTATCATATCGATTTGCGTATTTATCATATCGATTTACGTCTTTATCATATCGATATGCGTCTTTAGCTTTTGATGTGCGTTATTATAATATCGATATGCGTTTTTAACATATCGATATGCGTCTTTGTCATATCGATATGCATCTTTAATATAGCGATATGCGTCTTTATCGTTTAGTAAGTGTACATACTTCAATCTCATTGGTTAACACGTATGAAATCTGATCCATATCGTGTAAACACAACAAGTCAAACCACACGATATATTTCATATCGTCGATTAACCGCGTTACCAGATGGCGCGAAATGATATTACGTGTAAAGCGATTGCTTTGCGTCTGTGGAAGAGTTGCTTAAAATACGATAAACAAATAAAATGGCGGATGATTTAAATGCAACCGAATCGATTTCTGTTACATTCTGAGGCCGAAATATACCGCAAAAAGGTCTAACCCACGCCAAAAAATAAATGATCTGCATATAACCTAACCAGACATGTTTTTCGCGATGATTTACGGCCGAATGTGATATGGCACAAACCATAGGTATTTGTCCGTATTGTGTGAACATGCAGGGGATAACTAATATTAACATATCGATATGCGTCTTTATCATATCGATATGTGTCTTTAGCATATCGATATGCGTCTTTAGCATATCGATATGCGTCTTTATCATATCGATATGCATCCCTATCATATCGATACGCTTCAATAAAGTATCGATAAGCGCCGATATTACATCAATGTGCGCCTTCCATCATTCCACATTGCGTCTTTAACGCATCAATATGCGTAATTATAACATTTAATGCGTCATCGTCATATCGATATGCCTCATCATATTTATATGCATCTTTATGAATTGTTTTATTGATTGTTCCAAGTTAATAGCCGAAATGTCGAAATGTGTCATTAGCATATCGATACCTGTCGTTGGTGCGTCATTATATATCGACACAGGTCTTCAAAGTATTTATAGTTACAATCAATGCGTCATTATAACATTGATAGGCCTATAATGCGTCATCGTCATATCGATATGCCTCTGTTCCAAGTTAATAGCCGAAATGTCGAAATGTGTCATTAGCATATCGATACCTGTCGTTGGTGCGTCATTATAATATCGACACAGGTCTTCAAAGTATTTATTGTTACAATCAATATGCGTCATTATAACATTCATAGGCCTATAATGCGTCATCGTCATATCGATATGCCTCTTCATATTTATATGCGTCTTTATAAATTGTTTTATTGATTGTTCCTAGTTTATAGCCAAAATCTTGCAGTTGCCGATACATTTCATCAAAGTAACGTTCGTCAAAATATTGTATTGAACTAAAAAAGTTGACTCATTCCTTGTTATCGGCGACCTATATATTTTCTTGAAATCAGAAGCCGGTCTAAACTGTGTAGTTTGTTTTCTAAAGTGTCTCAATGCATTAGGGTCATATAACTAAGTTACGATTATTAGAAGTGGGTCTATTAAAATACCAAAAGTGAAAACTGGTAACCTTAGTAGGGAGTCTTGAGGTTCAATGGCCGCAGTTAACTCACCGAAACCGTAAAAGACGGTAATGCATTGATTTAGCCGACCACTGCTGAGCCACCATACTGAGCATCTAAAAGGTGTCATAAAGTGACAAATAGCAAGCAAATTTATTCATTTTTCGCTACAAGTTGTATGTTAGCAACCTTTGTCCAAATTTGGAGAATAAAGGTTGGTCACGTTTGGTAACGACCAAGTCTTATTAATTGGCCGAGAAATGGCAAAATTATTTTCAATATTTTCCAACCACGAGACAACCAGGCGTTAACATGGTTAAAGTAATTCCCCGATTGTCTAGTAATCAATTTACATAGTACCCGGTGACGAAATACTGCAGTCACATTTGTCTAAAGCCCTGCAGCCTGATATGTGTGTTTTTGTACCAGTATATTTATTTACGTTAGCCCTTACGTACGTCTATCATACAGCAATATAAATGTTGTTAATGATACATTGATACACAACAAAATGGTCTAAAAACCTGATATGAAAACTTGTCAACAAACATGTCTAAATCCATAGTTTCCGAAATAGACAATCAACTCATACCTCCCTTCCACAACACAGTATAATGGAATATGTACATACTTGAAATAACGTGTTTATGCTTAAAAGTTGGCCCCCCACTCCCAACACCACTTAAACATGTTAAAATCGAACTCAAAAAGTTCTTTTTCAATTTGTGACATGTTTGAGAATGTTAAGTGTTCTGGACATTAACGAGAGAACAAACGACACCCCGTACTTGAGTAAATTGTTTCTTATATTATTTAACTTACTTTACCCCCTTGACATACTTTAAGATCATACCACCCATAAAGTCTGATTGGAATAAAAAAAGTGTCTTTAAAAGGGAACGTGTTCAGCGATGCAGACAAGTCAACCAGGTTACTCGCGAATCTTTGACGCAGTGACAAGATGTCTAATAAGGCCATATATCCAGAAAATGTGATGAACCACCCACCCATTTTTCGTGGCAAAAATACACGTTTTCCACCCAAACAAAAATTAGATTCTCTAGTAATTGAGGAACCAACTCTTTTTTTTTGGGGGGGGGGGGGGGGTGGGGGAGTGAAAACTTGGCACAACGTCCGAATAATAATTTTTCGATTGAAATATTTTGGTTTTCCGTTGGAGATCATTATTATTCTCCCGATAAACAAATTTAACATTTTTGATTGAAAAAAATATGTTGTAGATTTTTCAATGAAACTAACCACTACAAAATCAACGGATTCTCGCCGAGGTATCAAATTCCCTCATTATTGGGGATGTTTACATGTGTTTACAGACTCAAACTATCAAAACTAATCGTTTCAGACTATTTTGCAAATTTACGTTCTTTAAACATTGTCAAATCAAAAGAACATGCAAAAGTGATCACGAAGGCCACAGTTCTATATGTGTTCGTTGAATCGTTTTAGATATATTCCGGAATGAGGTCTTACCATACCATTAGATTAAGAAATTAGGCTGCAGAATGCATGATATAGTTGTCCTGAAATTATTACAATTTTGATTTGATATGAGTTTATTCTTTCTTAGGCTATATATAAACATGATCACATATAGGCCTCGTAAGCACTTTCTAAACATAAATACAGTTTGAAATCAAAGTGGAATTCGTCAGACATAATCGGTTTTAATTGAAAACCTGTTTTTCAATTTTGGTTTGATAACTTTCTTCGAGTTCGACAGACATCTCCCATCTGATACTACGTATCAAATGACGTCGTCGCCTTATATAACCACGTATAGGCTATACAGCCATGGGTCTAATTTAACCATTTAACTGCTATAAAAGAGGCGGCCTTGGTTTAACCATATAGAGACGAGATGTCCAACAAAGATGTTTATTTCTGAAGTTATCCTCGTTGACTCAAAATATGTAATCAAACGGGTCCAAATGGTCATAATGTCAATGGATTTCTGTATCATGAATTTTATCGCGTTAATTCCAACAAAATGTTAACTCATTCCTGTATATATTTCGGGACGAAAACAAACTCATACTTTTCGCCAAAACTTGATACCTAGATCTGGTTTACCCCGAAACCATTTCCCGACAAAGTGATGCCCCAACATTGTACTTTTTCTATCTTCTTCGGCGGATTTAGACCATTTTTAAACATCGCTATAAGGTAAGCTCCCGGTACACAACGGTATCCAGTATCCATTTGCATAAAAGTTCACGGCTAAAGTATGAAGTGTATAGAATTTGATACGTGTAAGTTTGTTTTAGATGATGTATGGGCAATTTTAAAAGAACAGATTTTTGTTGATAATGATGATGGCAACTGACTCACTATATTTCACGGGCATGACGGGTTTTCCTTGTTTTTTAATTAGGAAAAATGGGTCTGTCCCGGAGCAGTGTTCTTTATATTTTTCCTCTTCTATTAGCTTCCGTCTAAGTTTTTATCAGCATGCTTTTAAGCCCGAAAAGACTAACAAACAAACAAGCTTTCCGCTCTCACAACTGTCAAAGTAATGTTTTGTTTTCGTTCGCTTTAAGTTTTTTTTCATACTTTCACATACAATTTCGAACTTATAAAATTCGAAAGCAAAATCCCAAAGAAAAACCAACAGCTAAATTTAGAAATAAAATGTCCACTGTTTTACATAGAAAAAAGAGATTTGCGCCTATAGCTATAGAAAAGTAGAAACAAACAAATGAAAATCAAAAACACATATCACTTTCCACTTATATAGGCTTAGGATAGGAAGCTGGAACGGACAATTTTTTGCTATTAGTATTATCTCCAATAATTCAAGTTCAAATTCATCGTCATTAACAATTACATTTATATCAAATTTGATTCATCATAAAATACGCGAGAAATGTAATGACAGAGTTTGTGCTCGAGAAGGAAGTTCCGGTGATGAAGGAAGATCCATGAATTTCAGGGCGTTTGGCAATCCAAATTAAGCAATCCTATCAATGTTATTATATTATAAATACATTTTGCATTAATCAACAATTTAAGACATGACTACAAACATGTTAAACACTTTCCGCGCGCCTATTATAGTTTTACCATACAAAACAGATTTTTCAGAAACCTTTCCCAACTTTCGAAGTCTTATCTCAAGAATTACTGAACCAATAGGGCATGTGTGTACTTATTTTAATGCATTTCTCATGGTGATTCCAAATATGGTGATGCAATTCAATAGTTTTGACATTTTTGAAACATTTTGTGAAATTTTGAAGCTGTCGTCTGCAGACGACTGCCGCGTGGAAAGTAAAAGAGGCATGATGTGTACTTGTTTTATTTCTTAAAACATAAATGTACAGCGCATAACATAACAGCACTTGGTGCTTACTTTATATATCCGCTATCTTCAGTAGATAGCAAACAGATGTGTTGCGGTTTGATTTAGATAGTTTTTGCTAATTAAAGCAACATGTCTCTCTATACAGTCACATTACTTACTGATGGGTGATACAATTTTAAAATATCCATCTCCATTGGCTGTTTTCAAATTACGTCATATGCAAACTCCAGAAAGTGTAAAGATGTAGGGGCCTATTCTAATACCGTATAGGCATATACAAAGTTTCGCTGCTCTAACAACCTTTTTTCATTCGCAATAACCTAGACTTCGAGGGAATGAACTTTCACTGTTTGGTTCAATGGAGTTGATTACATTTCTAGTTAACTAAGAATTATATATCTGTTCCCTGATTTTTTCAATTTATGTATCTGTGTAAAGTATCTTTTATTTATCATTTTTATAATAATAATCTAAGTTAATGAAAATGCTTCGAGTCGTTTAACCCCCTGGGCACTACCTGACTTTTGTACAAGAACTTCCATTGGTCAATTACATGATATAATCATCTTGATAACCAATTACAATTTTGCTTATACATATTTTATGCTATTCTTTTTGAAATTTTTAGTTATTCTAACTATGTCTCTGATTGGCACAATATTTGACACATCCTAAATGTCAATCAATCAGCAGGTAGTTCGCATGGGGTTAAAGGCAAGGGCGCATCTTAAATGTGTGTTATAACCCTGCTTGCTATCTTCGGTAGATAGCAAACGACAGTTTAACTTGAATTGACAGTATAACAGGTCTATAATACAGAATAGCATTACACGATTTGTCTACCAGTGTTTCTATTTAATTTAATTTATGTTTTATAAGATTATTTAATTGATGTTTCAATTGCTTCCATGCAAGTAAGACATTTCTTTATACAATATAAGAATACGATGTCTAAATTCTGAAGAAAAAAACCGCGCAAATTTCAAGTTAATTTGAAAATAAGAAGGTATTTGTACATAACAGTAAAAAATCGACGATCTTTTTATTACCAGTTTCAAAAAGTAGAGCGAGCGGTGAGGACAACCAAAGAACTAATTTTATCCATGCCTGAAATACTAAACGCAAGAAGGAGTTAGACGATGTTGACAATCAAAACTCTCTTTAGCCAAAAGAACAACTATGAAGACTCCTCCCTTAAGAGAAAACCTGTGGAACGACCCATGTATGTTTGAAGGAGGAGCGCCTTATGTGGATTTCAAACTTGAAGAGATCCTTCAAAAATTGTACGCTTTCCACGACATGCACCTGTGGAGTTCGGAATGCAATGTTTTACCGGTTGCGCAGCATACTCGAGAATCTCTTGCTATGTTTTGTTACGAATCTATGGTATACTTATTCGCTTGTACTCGGGGATGGTTTTGAGTTTTTAATGGTTTTTGTAAAAATATTTTGAGAGTATGGTTTGGTCCAGAGCAAGGGAGTTAGGTTAAGAGTTATGGAGAGGAAGATTAGGGTACTAAATAAGGGAAAGAATAACACTGGGTTGAGACTTGGGTGAGGGGGAGATGTGTTTTAATGATATACAAGGAAGACATGACAGCAATCATAACAGGGTAAGAACAATAGTTATCATCCCTTTCAGACTAGTAAATAAACAAGAGGGATTTTATAGAAATTATTCTTTACTTATTGACTATAATGGAACGGTTTTATTGGGGAGATATGAAGTCAGACTGCCAAGAAAATAATAAATAATAAAGCATTAATATTAGAGTTGGAAAGTGGGAGACTTGAATGAAAATTACATTTTTTTCTGCAGGTCTTGTCAAGTTTTCTTGCGTGACCGCGTAAGCTTCTCTAAAGGCATGAAAGGCACAGACCGCCCGTAAACCGGTGGGATGGGGTGGGGTTGGTGGGGGTGCGTTTTTTAGGTCAACATTTTGAGGGAAAAGGTACATTTTTGCCAAATGCGCCCTCCCCTCGGTAAAAAATTCCAAATTATGGGGAAAAGGTTAACTTTTGACAAAAGCCGCCCAGAAAATACCTGGTTACGGGCCGCCTAGGCTTGACAGACGGTTGATAATATGAGACAAAATTGTATACGGGAAGGTGTATTTTGGAAATACTTCGTCCTCCTGTATTTTGATAAACAAAAGCACAGGGTTAAAACTTAAAACAGATAATATCTGAATGGAGTTTCCGTTTAACACTTTCCCACGCGGCAGGATTCTACGACGACATTCCAAAATTTTACAAAATGTTTCAAAAATATCAAAATTATTGAAATCCATTACCATATTTGGAATCACCATGAGAAATGCATTGAATTAATACAAACATGCCTAGTATTTGTTCAGTAATTCATGAGATAAGACTTGGGAAGGTTTCTGATAATAAATCTATTTTGTAGTAGGCCTATGGTAAAATTAATAGTCACGTGGAAAGTGTTGAGATGTCCCACTTCATGATGACACACTTTACGGATAATGTGTGTCGGGGACTCAAGGGCGCATACAGGATGGTCACACCCCGGGGTGCTGTGAAAAGATGATCCACCAAAAATGCAATTGATCAGGCCCTTTTCTTGTTCTATAGCCCCAATATTGCCTTTCTTTTCCGTTTCCTTTTCTTCTCTTATCTTTCCTTTTTTGTCTCCTTTCCTTTTCCCCCGTTCCTTTTTCTTTCTCCCCTTTTTTCTTCTTTTTTCTTCTTCATACCCCGGGGTGCTGCAGCCACCGCAGCACCCCCCTGGATCCGCTCCTGAGTGACTCGGGGTGACTTGGGTTTGAACTCCCATCTATTATAACATTTTAATGTAGTCTGTGCATTTCTAGATGCATGTATCATGAATAGAACGTTGTATTTGACAAACCCTGATGAACTCTGCTTCAATCTGGGAAACAGTCTAGTTTTTTTGGCTTCATTTATTTAGATCGAGGCGTACTAATAGGAGGATGGTAAATATTGTCAATCTCTTAAATTGCGTGATCGGATTACCGATAACCATGGCCCGGGGGGGGGGGGGGGCAGTCAAACATAATGGTGTACACATGCGTGACCACATTTTTTCCAGACACCCCCTAAACAAGTTTTACCATGCAAGCAAAATTACCCCCTAAACAAGTTTTTAGCGCGCTTTCCTTGCAAATTTTGACCCCTAAACAAGTTCTTGCCAGAATATGACCCCTAAACAAGTTTTGTATATTTAACGGGGAACAAAATAAGTTACCCTAAACACGTTCGACCTGTATTTTAAGCCGGGATTTTAAGCCACCCTTTTTCTTGAAAATCAGCGTTTTTGATACCCTTTAACGCGTCACTCGCGTGACGCGTCCAACACTGAAAAAACACCCCCTTTTACGCGTTTTTTTGGTCACGCATGTGTAGGCCTACAACATTATGTTTGACTGGCCCCCCCGGGAACCATGGTAACCTACATTCTCCTAACAACATGAATCGGAAGGGATTCCTTTGGGATCACTTCTCCTATCACCACATTTCTTTTCTCATCTCATGCTTTTTAAATGTTGCGCCATTATGATGCATGCACGTGGCATCAGATAAGTGGGTGTCGTCTGTTATCTCTAAATTGACGTTGTTAAAGCTTTTATTGCGCGCCAATTTTGCCAAACCAATTGAAGAATAGTGCAGGGTACATACATCACGAAACATGACCAAATGCCTAATAATGAAGCTAAATAAACATTGAGCATGGTGCATGTTGAGAGATGGTCATGGTTATTGATAATTATTTTTAAAAGTTTATTTTTAGTTTGGATTGTGTTGTTATCAGTTTCCGCCGTGGTTTTCGTATCACTCGAGGCGGGAAAATGAGACATATGGGGCAGCGCTGATGAGCAGTTGAGGCCGAAAAACAATAAAGTAGTTCCTCGTCCCATCATGCACTCGTAATATCTTGAATTCTGGAATAGTTTACCTTTTCTTGGTTTAAACATCTAAGAATTTGACACATTGATCACTATCGTGGTCTTGTATATGAACCAATAATTGGAAGAAAAGCATTTACAAGGGCTCGTCGCACTGTAAGTTAAGTTGTGCAATAACATGCTGGTAGTGTCAAGTTTGCATTGCTTATATTATAAGGTTAATTGTTGAAAAGGCAGAAAAATCAACCGTACCTACAAGGGGCAAGTTTTACCTTTTAGCAGGGATAGCACTGGATCAAAAATGTGAGAGGTCCCATGAAATTTTTCAGGACCCCGTAGGACTTCAAAAAACAAATTTAAGGGGTCCCCCAAGAAATTGAGGGGTCCTGAAGTTTGGGTATTTGAAAATTTTACTTTTTTACGGACAGTTTTAATGAATTTATATTGTGAGCAAAGGATGGATATGTAATTTACAGAATTTCTTAAGGTTTCCATTTCCATACATCGTCAAATTTAAGGGGTCCCTTCAATTTTGATCGGGACCCGCAAGTCTTTCTAATTTGAAACCTGACGCGTCACTATTTGAAAGTGAGAGGTCTAGGACGCGCAGACGCGTCAGAATGCGACCCCTGCCTTTTAGACGTACATCATCATGATCATTGGATGTTGTTATTGCACACCTTTTAGTTATTTCTGAATTTTAAGGTTTGAAAGAACAAGTTATCGGGTTTTTTTTTGAAAAGTGATGACAAGAAACAGATTATCTTTACTTGGCGTAAGTTGTTTTAGCTTTGAAAGGGTACATGAGCGTTTGCACTCGACTTCACGCGTGAGTCGGACTTAAGGAAGAAATTACTTTATATTAAGAAGACATATCCACGCGTGTATGGAGGAATTATGGGAACAAAAACGTAATTGTCTTTTTTGTGCGAAAATGTCGAAATCATGTGTAAAAAGCAAATATATCGAGTTTCTTTTGATCACAATCGCACACAGAACTTGATCGAAATGTACATGTATGTCGTGCGCACGCGAGACTAGACGCAGTATAGCGAGATTTACAGTCTTTATGAGGCAAAGTGCGTACGGAATAAACACAATTTAGTGTAAAATGGTATAAAACCCCCGAAATATTGAGCACATCATACAATATGTAATGCTTATGATATATGTGGCTGTTTGCTATGCTACGCGTGACATGAATATAAAATTGCGAAGTTTTTTTTCTTCTATTTGATTGACGATATGACATTACCATGCTTACCAGAAAGCCAACCGATCTGGCAAATATGATGTTGTAATGTGAGTCGCGGGCCGAATAGAAGTGTTATGAGAACAAATTAGATGTCAAATATTGAAAGTAGGTTGAATTGGTTGGGAGTTTAAAATGTCCTACGTGACTCTCCGGGTTAATTTGGGAGCATTTTTGACCGCTTCTTGGTCCCCTGTAGGTTTCGGAAGGAGAAGTACGTGTCTGGCTCGTCGTATAAGCACTTGTTCTTTTTCGGGTCTTTTAATTTGCAAGTTAAGTTCATGGTCGGTGTTCTAATTGATAATATTTGACGAAAGTATTGGAGTAAACTTCAAAACAGCCCAGATGGACAACGACATGAGGCTTTTAAAATGTAAGATGGAAAAACGCACGGACAGCCGAACGAATCGGTCGGGCGGCCGGGCGGGCACTGACCCCGCGGTGGTAGTGAAACTGACGTTGGGCTTTTGGGGTTGAATTTATGCAATTTGCGTTTTGTTTGTTACACTTGCGGCACGTGCGAGGCGGTATAGAGTGCATGTGTATGTGATATAGAATAGGATGTTGTGGCCCTTACTGACCATCGACGTGTCCGGAGATATTATCGCCACTAGGACCCACACCATGGGCTTATCCTTTCACGCCTCGATCCAGTATCCGAAACTATATCCCACATTTCCTAATTAGCTTCCTCTAGGCGCGAATTACAAAATGAGAGACAGATTCATCAAAGATATTTAATGTTTGCCCTTCAAGCGATAATCTCGCGCTCATATCTGTTGCGTCGTGTTAAGTTAGTTGGACGGACGCCGAGACGGACAAACGGTCATATCCAATCACGGGGTCCATGGTTTGGTTTGGCAAGCTGGCCGATCAAGACCATCAGGGTTATTGTCCGCTAGTACACGCCGCGTTCTCTATATTATGGACGTCTGTCCACTATTGTAGCAAATGGTCAACCACACCCTACTGGTCAATGGCATGACAGTTGTGTGGTCTTTGTCAAACTTGAACATGGTCCATTAGCAAACAGAAGCTTTAACTGCATAACAATACAGGACAATGACAAAAGTATGTCACGGTGACATTTTGTCTTTCGCAATAATTGGTGGAAGCTGAAAGATCTGTTTACAACTGCCAAATATGTCGTAATTCTTTGCAAGCGAATGGTGATGATCGGATGGCAAGTGGCAAAAAGCGTCGGGGAAGAGCGCATCGCCATCTTCCACTTGAAGTGTCCTAGATAATATTACGTCTAAAATGGCGCGCAGTGGCGTGTTCTAAAAGAGCTCTCGGGTAAAATGAAGTAAAAGAAAGGCAAAAGGGACTAGATAATTGGCTGACAAAACCCGAGTATATAACCAGAGTGTCTCTAGGCGCTCTGCCACCATATGGCAGACGTTTTTCTCGTCTTAGTCGCCCAAAGCCAGAATAATATGATATATAAAAATGCACTTTGCTAACGGGAGCAAAATTAATAATTGTTGTCAAATTTTGTATTGTTACATCCGGGTCTGATGCGTAATTACCGATCTAAGATCATTAATTAAAATGACACAATAATAGGATATGCATAGGCTATCATCATATGACAGGAAGGGGGTAAGACGGGGGCTAGGGGGCAACATGGACAGGGGGACTTTAGAGAGGAAATAGGAAAAGTGATTGATGCGTGAAATGTTACTGCAAACCCTTACGTTTTACACTGTTATCGATTACGCAGTGCCAACGGATCTAAATGGAGAATCATGGCGATGGCAAAGACCCTTTCGGGGTTACATCAATTTCATCAAATTTTCAGCCACCAGCTACTTTTTCCATAACATGACGTGGACATGTCACGGGACAAGTTGTTGTCATGGTGACCATGTCAATCCTCCCCATGGTTGCACTCTTTCTAGTTCATGAAAAGAGGTCCAGCCATGCAGACATCGGGTTATTCTTGTTACGTCTGGCGATCGGCGTCGAAGTAAAATTGATATCCCGACTGATACACGATAATACTATATATAGTTTAAAAGGCTAACACCTCTCATTTAGTTTCACTGCTACACCCCCGGGGATAAAAAAAGCAGCTTATTATCTTCAATTCTTTTTTACGATTTTTTTTGTTATGCTGGAACGAGCCTGTTCTTAAAAAGATGTCGTCGGCATACTGCACCACCACATTGCACAATTCGGAATACGCGGTCTTTTTTCGGCGGCGGACGACTGGCGACGCAGTGACGGTACACGGACTATGGGGAAACAGACTCGACATTCAAACAGTTGGTTTTAGCTGAAATCCGAAACTTGGCTAAACTGTTTTGGTGCAACCGTATAAAACACACGGGACAAAGACATCGCGCAACCTATACCCTATATTTTTCGAAAGTTATAACTGAGACGATTTTTGTTCGCTAAACGGTACAATGGAACAAAGCACCATCGACGTATGTTATAGACCTTCGTGTACACATTTCTGTTGAAAACCACGACTACCACCAAGAGGGCGATGTACAAAAGCCCTTGGTTAAATAGAGCGATCTCTAATGAGGAGTGGGGTCCCCTACACTTTTACAGTGTAACTCGGCACTAGTTAGTTTCCGTAGGCAGTAAAAAGGTCTAACATATTGGTGGCTTCTCAATTTACCAAACTCGGGCTATTGCCCATGGTGAACCAACCTTACATACATGTAAGATCCTTGTACTATTTCTCTTGGGTTAATGTCCTATTAGTATACTTTCAATTTGCATGTTCATGGACTATTTCGCTGATACCGAGATGGTGACGTCATGGTGACGTCAATTGTAGACATAGATTATATAGCGCATGTCCGCATCTTGATACGTATTTTGTATATATTTTTACCAGTGCTTCAACATGTTCAAATCGACGATCGCGATAATTGCTGAGATAAATTAGGCAAACGCATTGTTACTGGTTCAACCTGTAAATGAATGTCAGGCCTAAAGTTACATTTTTTGTCTTCTCTGCGGCAGTGTGTTCTGAAATACAACAACTTTGGGATGGATCTTTCTGTTTATGGCGGCAATTTCAGTACTGTCTTCATCGTTCTATGAATCCTGACAGATTATTTGTGACTCTATTGATGACGAAGCGCCATTGTCTATTAAAAGATAAGAGATAGATCTGTTGCTTCCTTAATCATGTTAATGCCATGATCTGATGCCATCAGTCCAACAGAGTTATCCATTTTTCTAGGTTGTCACCTTCTCGTCTAGCAATGTGTCCAACGTATTGCGGTTTGTTGCGCATGAACTTACTATACACAGAAGTTTATGCTTATATTAGTTTTAAAAATTGAATCTATAGGCCTATTCAATCGAAAGATTTTTGTTCTTTAATTTTGTGCCGACTGAACTACACTGTAATCTCCATCCTGCTACCCACCTATTCTCTTTTTGTTGATAGTTTAAGTACACGGGAAATCCCTTTTCTACATTTATAATAAATTTATTGCATTATAGGCCTAATCTCAAAGAGTCAGAAAGGTGACATAAGAAGAGTCAGAAAGGTGACTTAAAGAGAGTCAGAAATGGGACGTAGGAAGAATAAGATAGGTGACGCAGAGAGACTCATCTGCTCCATAAAGCCTTGTCTAAGTGACATCACCATAATATTTGAACTTATTATGCGCCTTATGCAAGTTCCTTGGGCCACGACATTGGTATACATCAGTTGAAAACTTAGCAAACAGAAGGCGACTTGCAATAAAGTTATAGGCAGTCCAAAGGTGACATAGGAAGAGTCAGAAATGGGACGTAGGATGAGTTAGAAAGGTGACGCAGAGAGAGTCAGAAATGGGACTTAGAGAGAGTTAGAAAAGTGACACAGAAAAGTGGTGTAGAGAGAGTCAGAAAGGTACGAAGAGAGTCAGATAAGTTACGTCGAGAGAGTTAGAAAGTTTACGATAGGAGTTAGAAAGGAAATGTGACGTAAATGTGACGTAGAGAGGGTCAGAAATATAATGTAGGAAGAGTCATAAAGGTGACGCAGAGAGAGTCCGAAATGTGACGTTGATAGAGTTAGAAAGGTGACGCAGAGAGAGTCAGAAATGTGACGCAGAGAGAGTTAGAAATGTGACGCAGAGAGAGTTAGAAATGTGACGTAGAGAGAGTTAAAAAGGTGACGCCGAGAGAGTCAGAAATGGGACGCACAGAGTGTTAGAATTGGGACGTAGAGAGAGTTAGAAATGGGACGTAGAGAGAGTCAGAAATGGAATGTAGGAAGAGTCAGAAAGGTGACGTAGAGAAAGTCTGAAATGGGACGTAGGAAGAGTCAGAAAGGTGACGCAGAGAGAGTTAGAAAGGTGACGCAGAGAGAGAGTCATGAATGGGACGCAGAGAGAGTTAGAAATGCGACGTAGAGAGAGTCAGAAATGGAATGTAGGAAGCGTCAGAAATGGGATGTAGGAAGAGTTAGAAAGGTGACGCAGAGAAAGTCATAAAAGTGATGCAGAAAAGTGGTGTAGAGAGAGTCGGAAAGGTACGAAGAGTGTCAGATAAGTTACGTCGAGAGAGTTAGAAAGTTTACGACGAGAGTGAGAAAGGAAATATGACGTAAATGTGACGTAGAGCGGGTCGAAAATATAATGTAGGAAGTGTCCGAAAGGTGACGCAGAGAGAGTCAGAAAGGTGACGCAGAGAGAGTTAGAAATGTGACGCAGAGAGAGTCAGAAATGTGACGCAGAGAGAGTTAGAAATGTGACGCAGAGAGAGTCAGAAATGGGACGCAGAGAGAGTTAGAAAGGTGACGTAGAGAGAGTCAGAAATTTGACGTAGAGAGAGTTAGAAAGGTGACGCAGAGAGAGTCAGGAATAGGATGTAGGAAGAGTCAGAAAGGTGATGTAGGAAGAGTCAGAAAAGGGACGTAGGAAGAGTTAGAAAGGTGACGCATAAATAGTCATAAAAGTGATGCAGAAAAGTGGTGTAGAGAGAGTCGGAAAGGTACGAAGAGAGTTAAATAAGTTACGATGAGAGAGTCAGAAAGTTGACGACGAGAGGAAGAAAGGAAATGTGACGTAAATGTGACGTAGAGCGGGTCAGAAATATGATGTAGGAAGAGTCCGAAAGGTGACGCAGAGAGAGTCAGAAATGGGACGCAGAGAGAGTTAGACATGGGACGTAGAGAGAGTTAGAAATGGGACGTAGAGAGAATCAGAAATGGGATGTAGGAAGAGTCAGAAAGGTGACGCAGAGAGAGTCAGAAATTTGACGTAGAGAGAGTTAGAAACGTGACGCAGAGAGAGTCAGGAATGGGATGTAGGAAGAGTCAGAAAGGTGATGTAGGAAGAGTCAGAAATGGGACGTAGGAAGAGTTAGAAAGGTGACGCAGAGAGAGTCAGAAATGGGATGTAGGAAGAGTTAAAAAGGTGACTCATAGAGAGTCATAAAAGTGATACAGAAAAGTGGTGTAGAAAGAGTCGAAAAGGTACGAAGAGAGTTAGATAAGTTACGTCGAGAGAGTTAGAAAGTTGACAACGAGAGTAAGAAAGAAAATGTGACGTTAATGTGACGTAGAGCGGGTCAAAAATATATAATGTAGGAAGAGTCCGAAAGGTGACGTAGAGAGAGAGTCCGAAAGGTGACGTACCGGAAGAGTCCGAAAGGTGACGTATCGGAAGAGTCAGAAAGGTGACGCAGAAAGAGTCAGAAATGGGACATAGGAAGAGTCAGAAATGGGACGTAGGAAGAGTCAGAAAGGTGACGCAGAAAGAGTTAGAAATGGGATGTAGGAAGATTCAGAAATTTGACGTAGAGAGAGTCAGAAATTTGACGTAGAGAGAGTTAGAAAGGTGACGCAGAGAGAGAGTCAGGAATGGGATGTAGGAAGAGTCAGAAAGGTGATGTAGGAAGAGTCAGAAATGGGACGTAGGAAGAGTTAGAAAGGTGACGCAGAGAGAGTCATAAAAGTGATGCAGAAAAGTGGTGTAGAGAGTCAGAAAGGTACACCGAGAGTCAGATAAGTTACGTCGAAAGAGTCAGAAAGTTGACGACGAGAGTAAGAAAGAAAAAATGACGTTAATGAGACGTAGAGCGGGTCAAAAATATATAATGTAGGAAGAGTCCGAAAGGTGACGCAGAGAGAGTCCGAAAGGTGACGTATCGGAAGAGTCCGAAAGGTGACGTATCCGAAGAGTCAGAAATGGGACGTAGGAAGAGGCAGAAATGGGAAGTAGGAAGAGTCAGAACGGTGACGCAGAAAGAGTCAGAAATGGGATGTAGGAAGATTCAGAAAGGTGACGTAGAGAGAGTTAGGAATTTGACGTAGAGAGAGAGTTAGAAAGGTGGAGAGTCAGAAATGTGACGTAGGAAGACTCAGAAAGGTGACGCAGAGGAGTCTAAAAGGTGACGTAGGAAGAGTCAGAAATGGGACGTAGGAAGAGTCAGAAATGGGACGTAGGAAGAGTCAGAAAGGTGACGCAGAGAGAGTTAGAAAGGTGACGTAGAGAGAGTCAGAAATGGGACGCAGAGAGAGAGAGAGTTAGAAATGTGACGTAGAAATAGTTAAAAAGGTGACGCAGAGAGAGTTAGAAATGGGACGTAGAGAGAGTTAGAAATAGGACGTAGAGAGAGTCAGAAATGGGATGTAGGAAGAGTCAGAATGGTGACGTAGAGAGAGAGTCAGAAATGTGACGTATGAAGATTCAGAAAGGTGACGTAGAGGGAGTCCAAAAGGTGATGTAGGAAGAGTCACAAATGGGACGTAGGAAGAGTCAGAAAGGTGACGTAGGAAGAGTCAGCAAGGTGACGCAGAGAGAGAGTCAGAAATGGGACGCAGAGAGAGTCAGAAAAGTGATGTAGACAGAGTCAGAAATGGGACGTAGGAAGAGTCAGAAATAGGAAGTAGAGATATATAGAGTAGAGTACAGTGCTTGTGTTGTTTACGAATGGGGTTTTGAGGATTGTTGTTTGAAACACATATGCCCATATTAAAATTTGAAGATGTACACGTAACCATGGTAACTACAAAATCTATCGCAATGTCATTTGTATGGCTTGACCCGGTGGTTTCTTTTGCCTGCCAAAAATCGCGATTTAAGTAACCTCTCACGGAGGATGTCAATATGATATTCCTAAAGAGTTCATTTTTATTGACAACACAAATAAAGAGAAAACAAATTCTCACATTGTCAGAGACTACATTATTTTTCAGCTTCTAGTAAAACGATTGATTCGTTGTTTTAAAATTACAATGTTTTATTTCAACCGTCTTATAAACGCAATTTTAGATCCAAAATAGCTTTAATTGTTATTAAGAAAACACTATAGCCTATACAATATTTATAATTCATAAGTTATAACATGCCTTCTACATGCACATTCACTTAATTATAACCAGAATGGAGTCAATCTACCAGATAGTTAGCCAATTATTTTATTGTTTAGGGTACTATACCACTTTTACAATAACTTGTATTTCACGATTCATTGATTTCTTAACCAATTAAATATTTAAGTGTGTTTTTGATTACGCTAAAATGAACCCTGAACAACAAAACCCAAGTCAGACATACATGATTGTGTAACACAGTCGATTTGCTCCAGTATTGGCTTGCTTGCCGATAACAATTCTAATTGTTCACAAAAGTGTTTTAATTATTGAACTAAAATAGTTGTTATATTTGTTACCAAAACACGACTCCAAATGATTGAAATAATTAATTGGGCAAATTGTGGTCGATTGAATCAACTTTCGCCGAAGAGCCATGTTTGTAATCAATATAAGGATATTTATAATTTCTAGAAAGAAAAATATTCTCTATTGGCGAATTTCGTTACAGAATTTCGATTTTGAATACACCAGATTCAGTTTTTGTTGTTATGTGGAATAAACGCTAAAAGGGATAGGTTGAATACAAAAATTAGGCATGTCATTTTACACTTAAATAAACTTGTCAATATAGACTGTATCCTCGTTGAAAGATTCTTTTGTTAGCTGATGTTGATGTACAACGAAAGGCCACGGCAGAACGGTAGAGGGCTGTTTGGTATCAAAACGAAACCGTTACAAATGCTCATACAACAACACCCTTTAAAGTTTACTTTTCTCTTAATGGCTTCCGGGGACTACAAGGTGTCTCAAAAATGATGTTGCCAGTCTGGTTACACTGGGTTTGGATCAACATTATTAGAAAAATTGTGAACAATTTGTACGAGAAATGCTCGTAACGAGCTTTACTGGAATTTCATCCAAAATTTGATTATTTGCCTTGCGAAACTCTGTCGTGCGCATTAGAGGTCGTCACTCAAGTGTGACCCGAACCATGATGTTTGTAAAGGGGATTCGAACCCGCGCACTAGTTATCACTTGCAAGTTTACTTCACGGCACAATCATATATAGAGTTATCCCGGGAGTTATCCATGTAGCTATAGCCATGCGCAACTGACTACAAAAGGGAATCGTAACCGGCCTACATACAATTCGTCGCTGTTCTGACATACCGGCACATCACGAAAAACAGCGTTTTGAGAAAATCGTGTTTGAAAATTTTCCAATTTGTAAAGACTTGTTAGAGAGCATTTACATCAAATGTCACTATCATTGTCAAAGAACACTAATAGATATATACTTATGTTTGTTATGAGCATGTTACAACAACAAATTGCAATTATTAATTAGGAGTAATTATGTCATAAAGTCATGTGCCGGTATGTCAGACAGTCCTACAGCGATATGCCAGTGATATGCCGGTATGTAGTTACACGGTGGTCTATGGCAGAATATTGTGATGTGCCGGTATGTCAGAATACAAAATGAGGTTTTCATGCCGGTATTATGTTAAAGCCCTGGCATATGACACTAATTAGTGCGGTATCTCATTAATTAATTACCTTTTTGTCTCAATTTATTTGGAGAATAAAGAGTTTCACTTGTAGATCATAAAATGCAACTTAACTCATTTTGCCCAAAATGGCACATGTGCCGGTATGTCAGAACAGCGACGAATTGAATCGGTGCATGACATCCAATTCAATGAACATTGTTTCAAAATTGGGCTTCATATTATGAAACGGGTGTGTCTTTTTTCTGATATTCTGAAACACGGTTAATATTCCCGACAAGATGGCGATTGGCAGCTAATCCATTACATGGCCAACTTTTACTGTCATTGCTGTCTTCTATAGCTATTCAGATTACAGTTGGGGTTTATCAATCATGTCAATGTAATATGGCCTGATAGGAAATTTCAAGACTTTACTACTTCTACCCAAAAGATGTCCATTAATATGAAGAACCGCTGCTAAGAACATGTATTCTGAAACACACTGTAGAGAATAAGAATCAATCCAGTCGTGTATGTCAACATCACCGAATCAGAAACACTAATAGTGTTTGGTTGCCCATTTTTGGTAAGGCTATGCAACGGTGTGGTGATCGAAAAATTTCAAGTGCATACAAGCAATTTTGGTTGCTACTGTTCTAACCTCTTGTTGTGTTTAGCCAACAAATAAAATACCGGTTTGGTTTGGGCTCATTTAAAAAAGTTATATTGGTAGCCGTGAAGTAAGAGGGCAAAGCAAACACTTAGAGAAAACGTTTCTCACTTGCTGCCATGAATGCCCATGATTCAACTCAAGACGCGATTTAGTGGTTTGTTTCTTCGTAAGTCTTTTTGCTGCTTCTTGTAACAAATTGCTGTTCTTTCGAAAATGTCCATACAAATCATGCAAACGGACCTTTCGAAGCAAATTGCTTCAAAAGGTCCGTTTGTATGGACATTTTCGAAAGAAACGCCATCATATCTGTCAAATATGTTAATGAACGTAATCAATAGGTAGATATCCTTGACTCATTTAATCAAACAATTCACCCTTTAATCAAGACGTTCACACCAAAAATTCTATATGGCAGCCATTTTCTTTTGTGCTGTATATATCCCAAGCTTCTAATATTTTGGGCAGGTGATATGGGTGTATACATATCGCTAAAGTCTGAGTGGCATTCTCAATTTGTTGATGAGGGTTGGACATTAACACAAGAGTCGATCTTAAACCTCGTTAACAATAGAAACACTTACTCAGTTACATCATACTGTATCCCTAACATCAAATAGACCCCAACGCTACAGAGATATGTTTAATAAAGCAATGGGAAAACTGGTTTTCGAAATATTTCAAGAGATGATTGTAATTTCCATCTGATTAAAACGGACAATGGTCAAGAATTCCATATGGTTGTTGGAGTAGTTTAGTAAGTGGAAGAAAAGTGGCTGAAATGTGGGAAAAGACAACAACGGTGTTATATATTTCATGTTTTTGTTTTCACTATCGGCACTTTGGGAAGCAATGTTCATGAATTATTCCGCTTAAATATTAGAAACAATTTCATGAGAGGTTTTATATACACAGGTTATGTTTGGGTCATAACATTCCGAATAAAGCTATTAGTTAACAATCCGGAGTTACTTAAACCTATAAAAATATTTGAATATATAAATAAGAAGCTTCACCTGCCGGCCTATGTCGAAGCTATAAAGCGTGTGAAAGAAACCTTTTTCTGTTGGCTTCTCTCACGATTTCATATTTTCCCTGTTACTTCGATAAGACATTAGGCGTGTATCAACATACACACTTTTGAACTCATACCGAAGGCAAATACGGTATACGGAATTAGGTCTAGCTAAATAAATATCTTAATTTATGTTTAAAATAAAATAATGGCATATGTCGAAATAGAAATAAATATATTTATTATTTAAGATATTTTTGTGGCCAGCTAACATGATATAATTAGTGAGCGTATTTTTAATAGAGGTCATCCGTGTTTTTGTTTAGTTGCCATCTTGTCGGGTATAATAACTGTGTTTAAGAATTTAAGGAAGAAGACATCCGGTTTCATGTTATGTAAGCCAATTTGGTAACACGGTTCATGCAATGAATTGGACGTCATCTCTTGCACCGATTCAATTAAGTGTCCCCTTTGTACA
Source organism: Ophiura sarsii (assembly GCA_035610835.1). NCBI lineage: Eukaryota > Metazoa > Echinodermata > Ophiuroidea > Amphilepidida > Ophiuridae > Ophiura > Ophiura sarsii. The sequence goes on along the minus strand of CM069444.1, from coordinate 30,690,984 downwards.
CTGCAAAAAGAAGCGTTTATATTTCTGATATCACTTAATAAACACTTCAACACGTTTATTTTTGTGTTTTACGTATAAAGGTATAGGAGGCATTGCATATGATAAACGTTTGCAGAGGTAATTGTGTAATATTTATTAACACACCAACATGTTTATATCAACAATAAGAAACATGTTGGGGTGTTAATAATTATACAACAAATACCTCTATAAACGTGTTGTAGTGTTTATGCAAACGTTTATCATATGCAATGCCTCCTATACCTTTACACGTAAAACACAAAAATAAACGTGTTGAAGTGTTTATTAAGTGTTATCAGAAAAAGACACGTTTCTTTTTACAGTGTAGTAATTTGCGCATGGCTAGATGGATAACCTCTATTCATCAATCGCATTTATTACCGAAACATCATAATTACTAATTCAGTGATTGCGTACCAGAATTTTTGAAAATTATCGTTTATTATCTATACATTTGTATACATCTAGTATCAGAAATATTGAATCTTATGTTTTCAAAATGGAATTGGCGGTCATTTTAAAAGTGTTGCTGTCACTTTTGGTATGGAACATTACGCATCTCTAGAATGGTATCGGTTTTAAAATCTATCCAGAAACTTCACTGTCAGTATTTCTGATAATAGATAATAAACGATCATTTTCACTTATTCTGGTACGCAATCACTGAATTAGTTATTATGATGTTTCGGTAATAAAATAATTTTTAATTGAAGATGTCACCGTTTGAACAAAATGTAACTTGTGTATCTAAGAAGACTCAATGTTGTTGCAATCACAAATCTATAGATTTAACAATTTTCACTCGGCATTATTGTTTCACAACATTCAAAACAGGTTGGTTTTTTCAGGAACCTTTTCCAGCTTTCAAAGTCTTATCTCAAGAATTACAGAACCAATACTAGGTATGTTTGCACTTATTTTAATGCATTTCGCATGGTGATTCAAAATATGGTAATGAAATTCAATAATGTTGACATTTTTGAAACATTTTGTGAAACTTTGGAATGTCGTCTGCGGATGCCTGCCGTGGAAAGTGTTAAGATTTTCAGAAAGAAGACACACCTGTTTCATGGTATGTAGGCCAATTTGGTAACACGGTTCATGCAATGAATTGGACGTCATGCACCGATTCAATTGAATTTAGAATAGGCCGGGTCCGATTCCCCTTTGTAGTCAGTTGCGCATGGCTCCATGGATAACCTTTTTTTCATCAATCACAGTGAAGTTTCTTGATAGATTTGAAAACCGATACCATTCTAGAGATATGTATAATGCATAGGCTAATGTTCCTACCAAAAGTGACAGCAACTCTTATCATAACGCACTATTTAAAATGACAGCCAACTCCATTTTGAAAAATTTCTGTTACTATAGATTGAGCTTAATAACGATAATTTTCACTAATTTCTGGTACGCAATCACTGAATTAGTTATGATGATGTTTCGGTAATGAATTTTGTTTTTTATTGAAGATGTCACCGTTTGAAAAATGACAAAATGTAGTTTTTGTATCTAAGAAGATTATTTATGTTGTTGCAATCACAAATCTATAGATTTAACACTTTCCATGCACGCGGCATTTAGTTTCACAACATACAAAACAGATTTTTCAGAAACCTTTTCCAGCTTTCAAAGTCTTATCTCAAGAATTACAGAACCAATACTAGGTATATTTCCACTTTTTTAAATGCATTTCGCATGGTTATTCCAAATATGGTTATGAAATGTAACAATTTTGACATTTTTGAAACATTTTGTGAAATTTTGTAATGTCGTCTGCAGACGCCTGCCGCGTGGTAAGTGTTAATAGAAAGCAGAGGAATGCAGGAAGTGAAGCAGTGAGCTACAAGAAAGAACTCGATACGAGCGGGAAGTGGACTGCGGAAGCGAGAATTCAAAGTGAAGGATGTTGAGTTGATGAAGAAGCAATACATTTTTGTTTCGTCTTCAAAATGCATGTAGATACACGTTAACTTTTTAATTAAAAAAAATTAGGCAACACTTACCATCAACGTCAGTAGAAAAAATAGTTCTACCTCCACATATTTAAAACACTTCAGTAATATCAAATATTTGTGTGAAAAACGTCTTTGTATTTATTAATACTTTCATTTGTAATAAATATAGCCTATGAACAGCAGTCCAACTCTTTTAATTATTTCTTTGTCAATCACTCGCTACCACAGAATTCTAAAAGAAGGCCTATATATACATCAATTCCATGTTGTAGTTTAAAACAAACAGAACTATTTTGAAACACCACAGTCACTTTTTAACAGGTAATTGAAATATTTTAAAATAAATTGGCTTTCTTTATACCGTTGGAGAAACATCAATATCCAACCAATATATATGAGTGTTTTTAATTGTTTTTAGCTCATCTCGAAGACAAGTTAACTTTTTTCTTCTAAATGGCGTCGACGGCCATTTTGAATGATTGCGCATCAACCAATGTCAAACATCAACCAATGTATATGGGTGTTTTTAATTCGTTTTAGCTCATATCGAAGAAAAGTTATTCATTTTTCTTTCTTCAAAATGGCGTCGGCGGCCATTTTGAATATTGCGCTCTATATCAAAATAACTCCGTGTTATCAGAAGGAATTGGAATGTGCGCGCGAGGAAGATAAAGAAATCAAAGCAAAACGGGGATGTTTGGCTCGTTTCGGTTCCATACTCCAAGATAGGTTACATGTAAGAACACGTTACAGTAACTTTTTATAATTATACAGAAACTAGGCAAAACTTACCATCAACGCGAATAAACAAATAGTTCTATCTCCACATATTCAAAAACAAAATTGTATTTATCAACTATTTGTGTGAAATTCTTCTTTATTTATTAATATTTTCATTTTACCGCAATTGTAATAAATAACATGAACATCAGTCCCGCTCTTTTAATTATTTCTTTGTCAATCACTCGCGACCACAGAGTTTCAAAAGTATATACATCAATTCCATGTTGTAGTTTAAAACAAACAGAACTATTTTGAAACACCACAGTCGCTTTTTAACAGGTAATTGAAATATTTTAAAATAAAGTGGCTTTCCTTTGTACCGTTGAAGTAAGATCAACATCCACGCTGTATCTTTTTAGCAATTTGTGAAGGAAACTTTGTAATAACTCACGGACTAAAATGGGCGCAAATATTTGGCGCCTTTTATAAAGTGTTTCATTCCCAATGCCAAGGTATTGTAAGGTAAGTTTGTACAGTACGCAGGGTGCCGAAGACAAGTGGAGGAAACAACAAATAAAACAAACAACTATACAGCTAATTTCGTGTGTTGTTAACAAGTTAATGGTCTGTATTGTTTCGTTGTTGTCTTGACGCGCGATGTGTTAAGTGGTGTTTTTGATATTGGTTGTTTTCTTGCCAAACAGTCGAATGAAAAGCTCAGGGCTCGATGAGAATCTATTTTAATCTCCAAGTGTTTTGAAGACTATCTCTTTGAACATCGAGAAGTTCGCATGTATTGTTTTTCAACAGCATTTTATATTATCGAGAAATGCTCGCTGACAGTTCGCATAGCGAGTAATCGAATGATGTTTGAATCCAAATTCCTTTAATATACTCGACAAATTTATTTACTCATTACAAATTAATGGTTTTATCATTCAATAAATTGTTTGAAATGCTAAACAATTATAATGCTGAAAAATCAGTATCTCATGTTACTAACTACACAGAGAATATTAATTCGTCAAAAATGTGGTCTTATTTGACAATGATAAATTAAAAATTTGTCATGGAAGGTTCGTCAGATAAGAAATATTTTGTAATGCTAAACAATTATTTTTTAATGATAAATTACCAATTAGTAGTATTGTTAATTAATTTTCAGCATAGCAAATATTTTCACGACTCATAATATTTGACTTTCAATGACAAATGAATGAATGACAAATTAAATGACAAATTAAAAGAATACATTTTAATCAATACTTGTCATTTAATATGAATGACAAATTGAATGGCAATTAAATGACTAATCTTAATTTGTCATTTCATTGATAATTAGTCATTTCATTTGTCATTCATTCAGTTGTCATTAAAAGTTAAATATATTTCAGTCAAGGAACTGTTTGTTACGATGAAAATTAACTAGAAACACTCTAAATTGTTCTTTTAGCATCACAATCAAATGTGCACCATTACAGAATATTTTTTGAATCACAAACCTGCCATTTCTTATGACAAGTCTTAATCTGTCAAATAAGACCACATTGTTGACGAATTAATATTCATAGTGTAGTAACTATAAATTGCACGACAAAGTCATCAATGGGCATGACACTCTTGACTAATTAAAAGAATAACGAACGACTTATTAACATGACTAATAATATTATTGGTCATTAGTCCCATGGATAATACCAATAATTTTAACATTTCAAACCATGTTCATAACACTCGTGATGGGTATACTTTTGTTTTGATTGGCCGAATAAGACACATTTTGATTGTCTTTATCGTTACTTTCCTCCATGTCCCTGCCCCAACATCATTCTAAATGTGTATTGTTATATTAGTTAAAGGTAGATGTTCCGATTTTCAACTTGAAGTTTTCTATTCTACATGAAAGGTCATCCTTAAAAAAAGTCGTGTTCCAAAGTTTGAGTTGCATAGCTCCAATGGTTCTTATTTTAGACGCACAAGATGCTGTGAACTGTACCCATTGAGTAGTGCACAAACTACAGGGTGTCTCAATAAAAACCGTGCACGTGTTTACCCAACTTATTGACCATGAACTTCTAACATTTGGTGTAACAATTGTATACATATTTATAGACTAAACGCTTAGCTTTCATATGCCGTTTATTTCATCTAATTTGGTTTTGTAAATCCTGAGATATGATCAATTAACTAAAGCTACCTAAAATCGACGTTGTGCCACTTTTACAGAAAGAATGCTTAAGGTAAGCATTAAAACCCTCGTCCCCCTAAGGAAGGGTGGTCGCCGATTGCGCTAAAACGCAAAGAACAGTGATCTAGGGCGTCTAGGTGATCGCTTTTACATCCTCTGCGCTCATTTTGACTAAACCAAATTGAGGGTGCCACCTTACCTGGGGGTAGAGTAAGCCGTCAAAGTCCGATAGTAGGGGGTGGTTGCCACCTTAGGCAATTTTTTAAATCGCCTTTTTGAAAAATATTTTAATTGTATGGTCCTGAATATTATATTATATGCCCATGTTAAAACACCATTTCCCTCACTTATAAGCAAAACACCGGGTGAAATTCCGATATTTGGAATTTTTTTGGAGAAGATTTCTATTTTGGCCTATATTTCACTGTCCAGCGAATACGGCGGGGTCGGCCATGTTTGGCCGTGACGTCATTGTGAGGTCAGGCGTTGGATGTTTGTACTTGTTTTGGTATGTATGGATAGAGGGAACCTCTAGCTATACCATGGTATCCAAATAAGCATACTCTGCATTTCGAATTAGATTTTGTTTTTAGGGGTTGGTAACAAACCCCGCCCCGCTCCCCTCTCCGGAGTAACCCTTTCTATTCATTGCAAACTGTAAAGTGGCACAAAGTCAATTTTAGGTAGCTTTAGTTAATTGGTCATATCTCAAGATTGACAAAACAAAATCAGATGAAATAAACGGCATATGAAAGCTTAGCGTTTAATATATCAATATGTATACACGTGTTACACCAAATTTTGGAAGTTCATGGTCAATAAGTTGGGTAAACACGTGCACGGTTTTTATTGAGACACCCTGTATATCGGTGGTTACCACCATTCGCGGTAATTCGACGTTATTTAATCGATTTCTCCGTAATTATACCGATTTAGGCCGTCAAATTTCAGTATGATGATGAGAAAAATACAAGCTTTCATATGATATGAAAATCTCCGTATGTTTGAAATAATTCTGTGTTACGAAAATGTGATCGGGTCATCTACCTTTAACAAGCTCTCGTTTTTGTCTACAAAATTCCCCACAACATTGAAAACATGGCGTATCCCGAAAAGTGCTCGCTCGGCAATGCCCGACTGGCGTCAGCTTCGAGACGGCATTGGTTTGTATTGCTTATTGATAATCCATCGAACATCCATAAAACATCCAATAATCTAAAAATAATAAATACAGACCAATTTTTTACACGGGCGAAATCGAGAATTGAACAGATCACAAGAATACGTAATTATTTGGCTTTCTTTTATATATGGGACGCACCACTATTCTTCTAGGGAGTGTGTGATGAAAGTTTGAAAGTGTTGAAGTTATCATCACTTTGCGTGTGGTGAATTTGAATGATTTCACGCACATTTCTCTGATAAACTCTGACAATTTTTTTTCTTTCATCATCTTTCAGTTGAATTCAGCACTCAGTATATCTGTCTGTCCCCCCTCCCCCAAAAGAATAAAAACAACCAACAATTGCACTGCGTCCATAACCTGGTTCTACTGAACTCTGCTTGTGCCATCCAGTAGGCGCCCGCCCTATTATTGTCGTTCATCTTTTCAAAGTCTCAAAATCGACAAAGATATCCTGGGGCGGGGAGGGTTCGGGGAGGGGGGGGGGGGGGGGGGGGGGGGGGCGCTCAAATCAGAAGTGGATAGAGGTGTAAGGCTGTCGTATTTGAAAACTTGGGCATTCGGCGAGAGAACGCACAAAACAGTAGGGATTTTGTGGATGAGAGAGCGTGTCATAATACCCAAAATAGGGAGTCTTTAGGTGAAAAATGTGCAAAATCTTTAACTAAACTGAGAGTCTTTTGGTGACATTTTTTCCAATTTGCCAAATTAAGGTAGGCTTTTTGGGTGCGAAATATACCACATTTTCCTAATTGAACTAAAGGTGGTTGGGTGAGAATACCTCTGAAATGGGATTGCTTCCCCCTCCCCCGAGCAAAGATACCCAAGATACACCGTCATAGAATTGAGATCAATGTTTTCTAAACAGCCTCTTTCCAAAATAAACTTGGTCTTGTCATCTGTCGTCGAGTGCCCCTATGACATTACAGTTGTTCATCAAGTTGATCTCGTTGTCAACTCATAATATCTTTGTATTTATAAATCCGCGTCTGAGGTTTATTTTACACAACGCTCAAAAAGAAAGTTCTCATTATACTATACGATGTCAAAAAATCGGAAAATTGGCATTCTCAAACGTTTAGATATGGTGTAGTTAAATAGGGACGAGCGAAGAGGTATGTGTATGGGTGTGCGTCGGGGATTCAAATTTCCACAATCCTATACCCAAAACTCGAAAGTATTTTTTTATAAATATATCATAAAAGGAGGGAATAGGAGATTGATGTTTGCTTATTATTTGTAAAATGAGCCCACATATCGGTGAACAATACACTCTTAAAATATTTTACTCTAGTTAGGGTAAAATCTTACTCTTTGGAATGGTAAAAAGGGAACAACGCTTCTAGTTGAGTAAAGTTTACTCAACTTGATTGAGTAACACGTTTACTCCGATATTGTGCAAAATTTTACTCCACAGCTGAGCAAAATCTTTACTCAACCCTTGTTGAGTAAAACTTACTCTTCTTTACTCAACTAGAAGCGTTGTTCCCTTTTGTACTCAACCGCGGGGTAAAACTTACTCTATTCATGGCGAGTAAAAATTTACTCGGATATTGAGTAAAATTGTACTCAATAACAGAGTAAAATCTTTACTCAACCACTTACTCAACCAGTGTTGAGTAAAGTTTACCCCACGTACAGGGTTCGTTTTTACTCAACCAGGTGGTTAAACTTAATTATGATATAGCAGCCTGTATTGAGTAAAACATACTCAACATGGGAAAGAAACATTAAAATCAAGGGCCCTTTGTCTCTTCACAACCTGAAAGTTGAAACACGATATGCATTAATACACATTCACAGGCAGTACTAAAAACATAAACAGGGTTCTATGGTTATTTGAGTTATCTTTTTAATTTTTTTTTAAAACAGAACAAAGGCTAACAAATGAATACATAACAAAGTAACCTTGCATTCAGCGATATCCTATCATTCTACCGTGTGACGACTGGTCAAGCTAAAGGCCCTGTTGTGTTGTACGCGGTTTGCTATGGAGCAACGAACATTGCGTGATAGCCAGTGAAATATAGATCACGCACTGTCATGACTGTCCGTTACACCGTTGCTCACCGCTACATCTGGTTTTTCAGATTCCTAGCGTTATACTCGCTGTCCGACAGCAATTTCTGGTTCTTAACCACTGCCAATGCCATATTATGATCCTGGAAGCACTCATAATCAGCTTGATGAGGTCTTTCATCCCCCACAACCATGACAACGTTAACAACTTCTGCCGTTCCATCATCAGCCATCTTGCTTTTGCCGGGCTTTTATTCACGTGACTTGGGCAAGGTTTTACTCCTTTTACGCATAAAGTTTGCTCATATAGCAGGTCAGAGTCTGCCAAATGTATGTCAAAGATCAAAAGTTGAGTAAATTTTACTCGGCCGCCGCGATTTTTTGTAATTCACCTTTTATTTTTAACCCATCCAGTACATGACAGTTTTAATCAACCGTTAAGTATAAGTTTTACTCCTTCGAGGGTAAAAAGGTACTCAACTTTCTACTCAACTATTTTTACACGGCAACTTCTTACTCCTTATATTTGCAGTGTATACAATATTTTTGAAGAAAAAAAATCGGAACAAATATCGTAGATTTCAAGTGACATTCATGCTCCAGGACCATCAGGACAAACTCATTTTTTGTATATTTTTCGTAATTACTTTTCTATGCTATTTTATCCGGAATGCTGCTCGTCAAAACAATTAATATATAATTAGGTAATATATATATATATTCCATAAAAGTTCTAGATGAAAATTAATGATACAATGTATTCCTGACCAACAAAAGTTTAATCAAACAAACTAAGAATCCTCTTTTTGTATAAGCAAACACACCGACCACGTCTATCATTGTATATATGTGAGACCGCTACACTCCTTGATGTATGATGCCTCTCGATTTATACAAGCCATAAATAAAAACTTATTATTTGTTTCCATTATCAATATTTTAAACAAGTCTAAATAAATGTGACGCAATTTATTACGTCGGTGTTCTGATTGCTGCGGATTTGCCAATTGATAGGAGTACTGGTGTAAAGCAAAGTAGATTTTAAGGATATCCCACAATGCATTGCGGGAGCACCAGCCAACTTAGGCTTTGTTCACATGATGCATTTGTGGAGCTCTTTTGTTTTAGAAATAAGAAAAAGGAACACTGAGAACTAATTTATTAATTGATGTAAACTAGAATCTAAGAGCTCCAACAATGAATGTACTATGATGCCATGATTTTGTGCATGTTTGTCATGGGAACCGAGACGAATTGGAGACCAGATTACGGGCATTTTGCAAAAACGCAATGCATTGTGGTGGTGTCTTTAAAATCTTCTTTGGGTATAACGAATCTGTGCGGTTAAAACGAGCAAAAAGCCAAGATAAAACTTTTACCATTTTCTGCAAGCTTATTTAAGAAGAAAAAATTATTAAACATTTGATGAGGAAAATAACGTTTTATCACACATCGACAGATTGCGAGTTCGAGGACCACCATAAATCGACAGGTTGCGAGTTCGAGTACCACCATAAATCGTCAGGTTGCGAGTTCGAGTACCACTGCTGTCAATGTGTTTACCGCACCTGCCTCTCCCCAGTCCCCACATGGTGTTACAATGAGGAGCTGTTTGGAGATAATCACAATCTAGGCCTAAGACTAAGAGTCTGATTGGAATGTGTTCAATTTTCAGGTGTTGTAAAGTTTGCAGAATATGTATTGTATCACCATTTGGTTGTACGTGATTTGTGCAAAACTAAATTCATTGTTGCTTGCAAATAAAGGATTAATCATTTTATCTGTTATTTTTTTTCTTCTGCTTATATATGATTATACACATTTGAATAGTAAAAGATTTTTGGGACTTAAAAATACCGGTCGAAAAAAAGGATTCGATAGTTTAAATAGTAAACACGCGAAAAAACCTCAGGGTGGGTCCTTAGGAAACCGCCCCTATTAATTCTAAGTTAGAAGTTAAAATGCTCCTGGTTTTCGTTAACGTCTTGTCACCATGGGCAACTACAGCGTGTCCCCAAAAAACTGGGTCCAAAAACTAGAGAGCTTATAACTTAAAAGATAGGCAGCATAGCTGCTTCATATTTAGGGATATTATATTCAATTCAACTGACCTGGATTGGTGAAATTGTGAGACCAATCTGATGTCAACTTTTTGAAATACAAAGCATTGAATAGAGCGTGGTCAGAACCCGTTTTTACCGATTTTAGCAATAAACCACCCGTGCGTTGCCCTTATGCATTGTGTAAAAGTTTTCCGAGCATGGAGTTTATTCTCCGTACTTTATGTTTGGTCAAAGTTCATTTAAAAGTTCTGTTTACATATGGGTTCTGTTTCTTATTTGAATATTCAACAATAATTACATCATAGCAAAGAATGCTCCGTTTTAAACTTGATGTAAATAATAAACTCATTTGATTACTAGGCTATATATTTTCTATTCTTCTCTTAATCGGAGCAATTGTCACAGCTTCTAAAATACATACTTTTTCTCTCACTAAATAGCAATTTGACCATAGCCTACGATAAAGACATTTACAATAAACAATAAATTAAAAGCACTGTCTTCTGATGTTTCTTCGGAAGAAATAAGATGAATATATAATTGCTCTTTTTGTTAAATGTGTTGCCTTTGAATAACCGTGTTGTAAAAGTATTCACAATTTTAAGGGGTTAAATTGGTGGTATTTTGGATAAATATTTAGCTTTAAATATAAATACTTATGCAGAACCCCAAATGTAAACAGATGGACTTTAGGTGAACTTAGTTTGACCAAACATAAAGTTATTTCAGAGAATAAACTCCATGCAGGGGAAACTTGCATTAACGCACATTGATAAAATCGGTAAAAACAGGTTCTGATCACGCTCTATTCAAAGCTTTGTATTTAAGAAAGAACACATTAGATTGGTCTCATAATTTTACCAATTAAGGTCAGACATATTTACTGATATATCCCGAAATATGAAACAGCTATGTTTCCTACTTTTTCAGTTATTAGCTCTCAAATATTCTTTGTGGACGATTGACAGTGGCGTGCGCAGGATATTGTGAGTGGGGGTGCCACATGGCCATAAATGAAATTCCCACGACTATTTGAGTAAAGAACTGCGCGCGTAGCGCGCGAAAATTTTCGAATTTACACCTTTTTCTGCACGATTGAGCTACATTTTGGCTCTAAACAAGCTTGTACCAAAGAATATTGCATTTTGGGAAGACATATGCGCGCGTAGAGCGCGAAAATTTTTCATCTGTGTTTTTGACTATCATAATTCCATGATGCCACTGACCTAGCCTCCTCAATTCCCCCGACTGGCCTAAGTTTCCCCCGACTGACTCAATAGTGTGGGGGGGGGGGGGGGGGGGGCGCGGCCCCCCCTTTGCGCACGCCACTGACGATTGACCGTGGTATCATTGCATTGATCATCAGATTAGCACATTTAGAGGTTTTCTCTGAAACTTGCACACAACGAACGCACATGTATTGCATGTGCGTTGTGTGCAATTTTCCCCTGCATGGAGTTTAATCTCTGAAAATGCCTAATTGCCCCCTATTCTGAAGGAAGATCTTTGATCTACTGGCAACTTTGTGTAAAAACATAGACGGTATTAAAGTAGCTCCATGTCCTATTCAACCATGAAGATACAATATCGTTATAATTCGGATGTTATGGATTTATGCATCGGCGCAACACTCCGATGACATATCGCTAAGACATTTGTGTACAAATACCAAGTGAATGATTCCCTGAGTATCGTTTTGGGTGGGCCACCAGTCCCTACTACTAAACACTTTCCACTTCATCAAGATTGTTTGTTTTCATCTTGTTACAATTCATACTCCCAAATATTTGAAATCTTTAACACTTTCCACGCGGCAGGCAGCTGCAGACGACATTCAAAAAGCTCAAAAATGTTTCAAAAATGTCAAAATTGTTGAATTTCATTACCGTATTTGGAATCACCATGAGAAATGCATTGAAATAAGTACAAACATGCCTAGTATTGGTTCAGCAATCCTTGAGATAGACTTTGAAAATTGGGAAAGGTTTCTGAAAAATCAGCTTTGTATATGGTAAAACTAATAGCCGCGTGGAAAGTGTTAAGGACGGGGGAGGAGAAGAAGCGATGTTACAACCCAATGTAAACGCATCGTGGTAAAAGCCAAATAAACTTGGGAGAAAGTTTGTGTACCTAAAAAATATCGTTGAGGCTGGCGAGTATGTATCTCTTCTCTGGCCTGTCTGTCACTCTCCAGCGGATACATGTCAATCTAAGCCATTTTGTTTGATACAACAGCCTGCGGCGGTTAGAGCACCGTTTTTGTAAAGACCAATTCGTCCGTGCAAAGTACTCCACCTCTAATGATGTTATCACGGTAAAGCCCTATGAGCCGATGGCCCATGAACAAAAAATGTTTTTAATAGACAAAGTTTAAACACTGCCAAATAATAGGGACAATAGTGGCGTAGTTGTTAAGTTTCTAGCTCTCCCTCGAGAGAATTTACACCATAGAACTTTACTAATGCAGTCATCCGTGTGGCAAAAAACCCTAATAAAATAAACGCCAAAAAATGGAGCCAATAAAGCCAGCTATAATACATGGATACAATACAAACACACGAAATCGCTGTAAAAATATCGCTTTTTATAGTTTATTTATTATTGGCATAAAATTACACGAGTGCCATTTTGCACTTACACGTTTGAACACGACAATAAATTTGTGAATTTAATTTATTTATGAGATTTAAAATAGCAAAAGAGTACTTCCTAACAAAATAAAGTATTTAAATTGGCGAGAAAATTACTACTCCCTGACAAAATAAATTAAACAACTTCAACAAATTCTCAATTATATAAAGTTCAGTGTTCTTCTTCTTCTCCTTTTTCTTCTTCTTTCATCACATTACATTTTGATTTCAAGACTACGACCACACCCTGGCATAAACGCCACTGGGATTGGTTACACAAATATCATTACCATTAATTCAGCCAATCAGAAACGCGATAACAATTCTGGTGGAGGTTAATGCGATGAAAGTTATAGAAGATCTTGAAGCTCTATTTCGATTGGCTCATAAGATGATTATATCATGTCACCAGCCAATCAGAAACACTGTATCATAAAACGTCAAACCACATCAGATTCATACCTTTGCTAAATTTGACACAACAATAAATTTGTACAACACACACACACGACACACACACGAAATATAATTGGTATAGAAGTGAGATATATTAATATTAAATGATAATAATATTATTATCACTCTGTACACTCTGTATAAACAATTTGTTACAAGATAGAGAGAAATATTTTGATTTAAATATTCTTGTAAATTTATGGATATCACTCTGTGGAACCATTACGAAATCAAAATATACACATATTGCTCTGCTATCAAACTGACTGCTAACATAACAAACATAGCTAAACATGGCGACTGTTCGTGAAGGCATGCTTGCTTTCAAGAAGCAGTTTATACTTGACATGCTTAATAACAGATCTTATTTACTATACATGGTATGTTGAATTAGCAGACGCGTTTAATTGGGCGTCGGGAGTTGAATTGATTAACACTTTCCATCACGCGGCAGTCGTCTGCAGACGACATTCCAAAATTTCGCAAATTGTTTCAAAAATGTCACAATATTTTAATTTAATTTCCATATTTAGAACCACCGTGAGAAATGCATTGAATTAAGAACAAACATACCTAGTATTGATTCAGCAATCCTTGCGATAGACCTTTAAAGTTGGGAAAGGTTTCTGAACAAATCTGTTTTGTATATGGTAAAACCAAAGCCGCGTGGAAAGTGTTAAGGAAAGCTTGAATGCTGATCCAATAAAACTCCATCCATTCTTCACAAAAGTGCAGTGTTTGTGGGGTAGCTGTAAAATGCGACATTGGGAAAAACACCACACACCCGAAAACAAGGCTACAGTATGTTTCGACAACATTTCGAAGCAAATGGTTTTAGGGTATTTTTCAAGAATACTTCAGAAAACACCACACCCACCCAAAGTTCCAAACTTCACCGCAACAGCTACGGTATAGTTGGATCGTATTAACATGGGAAGAATATGTTGCTGTAACTTTATGCACAGATAGTCACTCTGTGCTTTATGTTAATCAATTTATTTCAAATAAATTCATAGTAGTTAACCATGATTGTTGTACATGTATTTCAATTGCAAGTATTTAAGAAAAGTAAAAAAAATTTATGTTCAAAGACAAAATGTGACTTCAATCAAAAACTGACTCAGTATCGCAACCGGCTAGTAAACGAAAAGGTTGATCAATTTTTGATATGTAAATAGCTTGTGGAAAGCAAAATAGGTTCTTTCAATGAAGATACATTAATTATTCAATGAAGCGATTTGGTAGTGTGAATGCTCTCTTCATTAACTAATGAAGATCATTGAATGAAACGATTGTGTTGTGTGCACAGGTTATAGATTCTAAACCGGGAGGCGGGATTCATATAGATAGTGAATATGAAGTCAGATGAAACTTTGCAGGACTATGCTGAAACTTTAAGATCGTCGACTCCTTAATAATACAAATTTCAACTTTCTAACTTTGCAGGACCATACCAAATTTAACGAATGTCTAATATTGTCATCAGATTTTGTCTAGATAATTGATATTCTTTCTTTCTTCTTTTTCCCCCAACATGGAGACCATTTGATTTGGTCGAATATTATACCACAATAACACTGTTGTATAATTGGTTGGAACATAAGTTCATTGACACAAGCCCTCACGTGTGTTCTGTATATAGCCTATATGGCGATCTAACGTAAATTCTTACGGTGAAATTGTCCTCCAGTAGATGAGGGATACAAAACAAGTACAATACAATCACCTGTATGAGAATCCGAGTAAACTGTGTAGTAACCATGGTAACTGGTGATTGTATTGTACTCATATCTACTAGAAGAGTAGTTCACTACCTGAAGACCACGCCCAAGGAAAGAAGTATGAACGAAAATCTGAATTGCTTATACCATGTATACGGTTTGTAATGGTTGCATTTTGTATTTTCTAACTGGTAAAAATGCATGACACCGTCTTATGTAGCACGGAACTTGACGAATAAGACATTGTAGATATCAACAATTCTGTGGTTAACTTTTTCTAAACGATTCTGTTAAAAAAGATTCTGCGGTAAAACTTTTTCTAAAATTGGTACGTATTCTATTCTTCTTTCGAATAACACCACACCACAATGGTAAGATTTGAAATCTCATAAAATGTTGTCAACCAATATCCCTGCAATGACCGTGGGATCAATGAACGTTTGAATTTCAAAAGATACCAATTTGAATATCAAATATACAAAGACACATTTTACCACTTTAAACATGTTAAAATATAGAACTACACTGAATCAGAATACTCAATTTCATTTATGATAAAAGATATCCACATTTTAATAAATAACTTTTTATTACAAATATATGTAACGGTATATTGACTTCGAATGGTATTATATACATCACATGATAAAATATATTAGTCAAAGTTAAAAAAGAGTCATAAGCAGTCACGTGTTATTCTCAAAATTCCATTCATATCTGTGTTTTGGTGTTAAGTAGAAGGAGAAAGTTCCATAACTTTACTTGTATTACGTGAATCGGGGAATTCGTTAGAAGAAGTTTCACTTTCAGTTCTTGTATCTAAGCAAACACTGAATGAAAATTTTTCAGGTAACACCAATTGCTGTGGATCGCCTCATACCATGTCATACTGTTATTTCTAGTAAGGTGTAAGACCGATTATGTTTTGTAACTTTTGCTTTACTTTATTGAAATTTCAGGCCTAACGCTTATGAATCATATGCCATTGCATGAATGGTGAATTTAACAAGATGAAGTTCAGGATGAGTATTAAGGAGAGGGACACATTACTTTACATTGGTAGAGCAAGTAGCAATGAACCCATGTCGAAAATATTAGCACTTTCCACTCGGCTATTGTTTTACCATATACACAAAACAGAATTTTCAGAAACCTTTCCCAACTTTCAAAATGTATCTCAGGGATTACTGAACCAATACTAGACATGTTTGTACTTAATGTAATGCATTTCTCATGGTGATTCCAAATATGGTGATGAAATACAATATAATTGACATTTTTGAAATATTTTGTGACATTTTGAAACTGTCGTCTGCAGACGACTGCCGCGTGGAAAGTGTTAAATGTCCATTTCAGAACCTCAAATATCAAACGTTTCTGGAAACCAATCACTCAAATGACACAGACGTTGGAAGATTCCCCAGATTTAAGATATATATTCTTTTTTCTCTCAAAATAAATAATTCTATTTACATATTTCAATTCCATATATATGTAACATCTCATCAAAGGCTATCTTGTGTGCATTTTTCAATAAAAAATGTGATAAGCCCTACACTTCTGAGCTGTACCTGATCTGACAGAGAGTAAGACTAGCTTGCCATTGATACTTAATTTTGAAATGTGAAGTAAATACTTTTGAATTTGAAGTATATTTTTCTCGTGATTTTTCTATCATTACTTGAAAACTTTGGGACTATAAGTTTTGCCAAACAAGATGCACCTCTTGTAAATGTGCCACAGATGACACAGAGCCTGGTTATCCATGCGTTACGGACTACAAGGGGAATCGCACCCGGCCTATTCTACATTCAATTGAATCGGTGCATGACGCCCAATTCAGTGCATGAACCGTGTTACCAAATTGGCCTACATATCATGAAACAGGTGTGTCTTCTTTCTGAAAATCTTGAACACAGTTATTATTCCCGACAAGATGGCAGCTAATCCGTTACTTGGATTTACATGGATAACCTCCAATTACAATTCGAATAATAACAAAATGGTGCTTATGACAATGTAGAAAATTCGGATATAATTGTCTTGTGAGTTGCCTGTTTGAAACATTTATCAATGTTAATTAGATTGTCTTCTACAAACAAAAGTTCACAGATGTTACTTTAGCACTTTTCAGGTGTTTTCGTCTCCATTTACATGGTGCACGTAGATATTGTTATGGGATTCAAGGGGATGAATATATTTTAACACTGTCCACGCGGCAGGCGTCTGCAGACGACATACCAAAATTTCAAAAAATGTTAACATTGTTGAATTTCATTACCATATTTGGAATCACCATGTGAAATACATTGAAATACGAACAAACATGCCTAGTATAGATTCAATAATTCTTTGGCTAGAGCTTGACAGTTGGGAAGGGTTTCTGAAAAATTGTTTTATATAATAAAACCAATAGCCGCGTGGAAAGTGTTAATAGTAATTAGGCCTAATCAGTAACAGTATTGTAACAAGTTATAATGAATACCTGAAAAGTCAAGATTAACCAGTAACTGTTGTCACCCAATTTGATAAAAGTTACTGTTTAGGTCTCAATTCTTTTTATGATACGAGGCATGTTTAACAAATTGATCGGTGAGCATGGTAAGAGAAACTTGTTTCAAATCTGATTACCACTACTGAGGCACCCATAGGAACACCATAAAACTCGACATATCATGAACTTTTTCAAATCATTGAAAGATTGTATTGAAATTTCACTACGAAACATATACATGATGAACTTAATATTTGTCACTTATCATATCATTCTGAAAATGTCAAACATGTTGAAAAGAGTCTCAAATACCACAACAATGTTAAGAACAGTTCAATGCATCGATATATTGCGTTTAAATACAGTACAATACATTACACATGTTACACACGATAAGTAAAGAGTTCATACTTTTTTGACAATTTTGTGTACCAGAACAGCCAGGTGTCATTACAGTCCAACAAGTTGAAATGAGTATGAAGTCGCTTTTTACCACTTCCTTGTGTGTTCAAAATGTTACCCTGCTCCCATCATGGAAATGAAACCAGAGAAGGGTGACTTTGATGATGGGGGTTAGGGAGGTACAGTGCGGATGAAGCGTAAGGTCCGTAAGGCCACACTGGTGCTGAGGAGGGGGCGTATAACGCCGGATGTAGCCCCGCCATGGCTGAAAGTTGAGTGCTACTTAGGCACCCTCCAGCTCGTTGATCTAACGCCGTTACGGGTCGGAATTGCGGTCGACGCATTAGCGACGCCGAAGGTGTTGTACGTGAAAAAACTTTCTCGGAAAAGTTAACTTGACTTGATGTTAGCGATAGTTTGTCCGCAGCACGTTGTATATTTAGCCAGTGTTTATCTAGGGGGTATGAACCGCTGGCTGAAAATGTCCTCAGGTCGCTTATGGGGCAATATGCCCCGGGACTATGACCAGAAGCAGACTCGGGCGTTCCACAGTGGCTCCGTTTAGCTGGGGGTCCGCTCACTCCGCTGCTACTGTCTGGGGACAAACATCTTTTACGCTCACTTGAATTTGAAGAAGGTGAGAGTAGATTGTCTATATGGAAAGAGTTCTCACGACCACTGGAGGAAATCGAATTAGACTTAGATTGATTTTGTCTTACATGTGTCCCCGTCGTCGCCGCCAAAGGTGATGCACGATCGATATGAACGCCATCATCACTGACTAGGTGTGATTTAAGCACAGAATTCGGCAACCGTTCACCTAATTCGTGCCGTGCGTTTCGTATGTCCTTAGCATGATCGATGTCAGATATCAGTTTGTAATCATCCCCAAATTGGAGATGATGAGATGGTTCGTGGTGTTGATAATACCTATGATTCTCCCGGTGGTTGTAACTAGAGTCAGATAATTCACAAGTGATGGGACGTTTTGGCGCGGTTTTATCGTGTTCAACTTCTGTCACGTCTAGTGTTGGTATTTGTGACTCATCGTCATCTTTGACAGAGTCGACCTTGTCACTATCATCAAGGGAATCATCCTTACAGTCTAAACCATCTGACAACTTCTCCGAATCTCCTTTGCCATTTCCCACCGTGTTATTAGCCTTAGCACGTCTTTTCCTCCTGCGAAAGTTCCCATTCTCAAACATCTCCTCGCAATCCGGAGCCAGAGTCCAGTAGTTCCCTTTGCCAGGTTTGCCCTTCTCTCTGGCAACTTTGACGAAACAGTCGTTGAGGCTCAGATTGTGTCTGATGGAATTCTGCCATCCCTGCTTGTTGTCATGGTAATACGGAAATCTGTCCATTATGAACTGATAGATACCGTTCAGAGTGATCTTCTTGTCAGGAGAGCTTCGTATTGCCATGGCGATCAACGCGATGTACGAATAAGGTGGTTTCTGGGGAGCTTCTCTACGCTCCAGATGGGGGAGCAATCCAAGAGGTATCCCCGGGTAGCCGGCATCCCTTGGGTTGAAAAAGTAAGGGTTCGGATGTCCGGACAGTATGAAATGATGAGCAGGATGCGGGTAACCTGGATACAGAGTTCCCAGAGAAGCCATCGTGTGGAATGTCAATTGTTACACACAAGAAGAAAGTACCTACCACCAAAAGGTAGTTCTAAGGTACACGTGTTGGTATGGTAAACTGCCACAAGTAAAAGTTACGCGGCAATGTAGTGTTAAGTAATATGGTATAATCCGTGTATCGAGTTAGAGTAAAAGTTAGACTAGCCGTGAGCTACTTTATAAACTGGCGTAAAATCATAAATGTTGTATGTAGCTAAGTATGGCAGTCACTGATTACACGGTGTAGATGGTTGTAGTGGAAAATGATCCTCGTAGCACGGCGGCTTCGTGCCTTCTACTTATACTCCAACACTAACTCGCGGACCTAATGGCTGCTAGCGAGGCGCGTGTTATTCTTATTTTCCCTTCATTATTTTGTTTTAGGATTGTTTAATGTTGTTGTATGTTCATTTGGTTGACTCGACGAGATGAGTCTATAAATGCAACAGTGATTAAACAGTTTGCATTGGTGCGCTAGGCACCTCCCCCCACATATAGCCAACACAATAGCTTCTCATCATAGCATCTTATATCCACAAACTCCGTTAAAAGGTAGGGAGCCAATAGCGTAGCAGTTACGAGAGCCCGAGTTCGGTTTGTTTATAAAATCCCCACATCAATTAAACCTGCCCACCCAAGTCGCTCAGTTCCGTGTTTATTTTGAAATTTTGCTTAAAAGAAACTGACCACCCATTAAAGTAAACAGAGAACGCGCGTGAATGCTAGCACCCTTCGAATCGGTGGCAGTGTAAATGTGGGCCAATCCGCAAGATTTTGACAGATACACACGGTGTACGAGTTTACATTATAACACGAAAATCTGTCGTGTCATGTGCTTCTATTGTCCGTAACGCAATTTTTGATTTTTAGGAACTCAATCGGCGTAATGCATGCTGGGAGCGCTAACAAAAATCAGCGGTTTAGATAAACACTCGGCCAATGAACGCTTTAGAGTGTGTTCTCTCTCTCGTGGATTTTTAAGGCAATAAAACCAGGCAAAGTTTTCATAGTACTTTAGTACTTTCACTGGCGTGTCAATTGATTTTGAAAGCAAATCAAACTACAAATAAAAAGTATTTAGCTAACGAATCAGCACGTCAGTCAGCGTATGGATAGGTAGTAAAGTAATGGCGAATGAGTGACATGTTTAAAAAAAAGAGCGCATTGTCCCGCTTCGATTTGCTCAACAAAAATCATAAGAGACTTTTTGTGTGAGTGTTGTTTGGCCTTTTAGTTGCAATTTAAACATGTTTTGAGATTTCTCATACAGGTGTCATTAAATAAGCACCCTTGTCAATTTATTTATAGTCAATTCCTGAATATATGTAGAAGGGATGTGTCAACACGCAATATGCTCTACTATTTTGTTATAATGTGAAGTGGTTGTTTCATTTGCAAGGAATAGGTCTAATTAGGCAAATGTACTCATGATGCACAGCCAACTGAATTTGGTATCATTGTCCGCAGTCCTCTTTAAGGAAGGTAATTAACGTCTATACTTTAGATGTTAACTCCAACATGGATACAGTTTTTAGTGTTAAAAGTTTCTGAAACCAGGTCCAAATATACCGTGGGTTTAACCGACAATTGCCGATTTGCTATTGGATGTGGGTTCGATTCCACATTGTCGTTCGAAAAGATGTACTTGTAAAAGTAGTGAATTTTAAGCAGATTCTTCAGGATTTGTAGTTAAACTTCGTAGTTGTTGGTATAACATCCATAAAAGCATGAAAGACACTGCATACATACCGGTTAAAATCCACATAACATTTTGTGTGTGCCTTTACTACACTTACAAGGGTGCTTTCACGAAGTGAAGGTTGGATTATCTTTCAGTAGACGTAAAACCAGAGTTAATACAATACAATCACCTGTTACTGAAGATTAATCTAGATGATCCTATTGTACTCCTATCATTGGAATGTCTTGCGGAGGGACAACCGCCCGTTAATACTTTATCACGTCTCCCTATCTTTGGTACGTCAACTACAAGGAGTACAATACTATCACCTGTGACTACTTAGTCAAGTCAGGTATTAATCCAATTGATTGTATTGTATTTCTGTCATTGGAATGTGCTGGGTATAATAAGATTATCACCTGTTATATGTCATTGTTCCCGGCTGGTGATTCTATTGTACTCACTATTCGTTGGTAAAAATTACGTAATGAAATCTCTACGTTTGAACCTCCGTAAAATCGCCTTTATTAAAGGAAGGGTCCCGCAAGCACAACATTGAGCATTATTTGTTTGAAAAATAATTATCGAGCCGAAGTTACGAAATTATATAGAACAAAACACCATACTAGTCACAAAAATGAATAAAAACTGTCATCACTCAACATGCACTATTTAAAATTCGCGGCGATCGAAAGTCCCGGTGTCGATGACGTCATGGGTATCGGTGCTCAAATGTGCGTATGTACATTGTATAACTATGACATCATCGACACTGGGACTTTCGATCGCCGCGAAATTTAAAAAGTGCATGTTGAGAGATTGCGGTTTTTATTTGTTTTTAACATAAGTGTGGTGTTTTGTTCTATATAATTACAAAAGTTGGGCTCGATAGTTATATTTCTAACATATAATGCACACTTTTATGCTTGCGGGACACCTCCTTTAATAAGCGATATACATTATGGATACTGAAACGTGCGTCAGTATAATTTCGGCAAATATTATTTGTGATGTCGGTCGACATTGCGTATTCAAATTGGCGGGAAACTTGCTTTGGTTTGCACATTTTGTAAATATTCGAGTTGTTAGTTTGGTTAGAATCAGACTTAGAATTTACAAAACTGTGATTATTAGTCCTAATTAAGGCACCTACGAGTATAATAAATATTTCAAAAGTTGCTTTAATGAGCGTTAATGCGATGCGGTCGCTCATTAAATTAGCTGGTCGCAACAAATTAAGCGTTTCATAATATTTATTAAAGCATGTAATTAAAACGATCTTATGTTTTTGTAATGTTGTATATGCTTCGTTGAATTGTATTTTACAACTTTCTTGATTGATAGGCGGACATTGTTGTTTTGTTTCATGTTTTTTGTCTTTCATTTGTTATTCAGTATGTTTTGTGTTTGCCTAAATTCATTCTGGGCAGTTTATTTTATGAAAATGTTGATACGATATTATTAAATTCAAAATGACACAACCAAAAGCGTATTATTAACCACACCTAACCCAAACAAAACAAACATACATTGGAACACACATAAACATTGCCAATAAATAAACACAATATGTTCCTCCTCGATCTCGCTATAATTCATGCTACAATAAACAAAAAGCATTTTATCTTACACTAACATTTTGCTTGTCTACCACTTACAGCCCAGCGAAAGTAGTCTACCGTAAGTATATTTATTATTTTTACAAGATTAAATTTCCCTCAACAATTAATTGACGATACACTAAAGTGTTATCAACCCGCGTGTCGTAAGATCGGATTCAAAGACGCGATGAGTAAGTTACTCGCGTGCCATTACAGCAGGGGTATATTTTACTTCAATTAGCGCATTGATAGCGGTGGTATACTTAGCATGCTTAGCGCGCGCTTTCACCAGCTGCATTAAGATACCGAGGAATGTGGTGTGTCGTAACAACAACTTAAGTGACAAAACTTTCATTGTTATGTTTGCTACAAAAGTACGGATAACGCGTAACATAACATAGCGGCTTTTGCTACATCGAAACTTGCAGCAAATCACTGCTGCGTAGCACAACATTCCCCGTGTAGGAGCACGCGAATGCCTTTGTTATACCTGCTCACGAAGAAGTTGATGTAAGAAAGACACGAAAGTTGTCAAACTCTGTTATCTTTGAAAGTGTATCTCATTAAATTAATTAAGAAAACATAAATACACTTTCGAAGATCATATCTATGGTATTCAAAATTGCTCTTTCATAACATTTAAATTCTTTGCTCTTGATGTTGATGTTCGCGGGCGTTTGGTTTTGAGAGGGACAATGTCTTCTGCTTCTTCTGAGTTAGTAAGATACATGTACAGCCAAGTTTGAATCCCAAATGTTGATGATCTTTAAACATGCCTAAGTCAAGTAGGTACATGTAGCAAAGTTTGTAATGCCAATTTACACGTTTGCTACATGTTTGCAAACTGACAAAGCATTCCTCACTTAGAGCTTTTTGACATATCGAAACAACATGACGCGACTTTCTATTACGCACCGCTGTGTAGCAAAACATCCCCTATATGGTGGGCACACGAACAGCTTTATTAAAGTAAACAAATTGATTATAAAAATGAGCGTTATTAATATTTGTTATGATTGAAATTGAATCTTAATGCGTACTTAGTAGCGGCTGGTATTGGAATCTGTTACGACTGACACGACTGATGTTGGAATTTGCTTGCGTAGGAATTCATTTTGGTTTGCCAGTATTTTGTGAGGAATATCGTCTAGAATCTTTGGTTGGTGTTTGGGTGTGGCGTAAATTTTGAGTGGTAAATGCAGATGCAAAAGGTGATAATTCCATTTTGAAGAATTTGAAATGTTAGCAAATAAAGGCTCTTAAACAAATTAAAGAATTAAATAAGAAGAAATGTGTGATTTTTTTGATCATGATCCTCAAAGTATATGTACATTTTACAAATGGTCGTAATTTGAAGTAATTCAAAATGTATAGGCCTATTTCATGTTGAAATCTGAACTAAAAACCGAAATAGTGTTTTATTCCGTGTTGCTTCGAATTGTTGTTTTGTGTTCTTTATTAAATCAACGCCGTTAATTTCCAATTTCGTCTGTTTCAAATAAGCCTCTTCTAAATCATTCAGATTAAGAACAGACAAATATGCACAAACATTAAAGAACCTTTACTAAAAAAAGTTGAGAATTTCGAACAAGGCTTTTCTTTCTCTTGCTCACCGTCTCTAGGTCTCAATGAACTTTCCCTTCAAATCTATGCCACGTGAGGGGTCACACAGCCCCACAAGCGCCCGTGTATATCCCCAAGGATTTACCCTCTCATCCAGGTATAAGGGGGTATGTTGCTATTTACCTTATCTCGACAACTGAATAAACTATCTGCTCCAAATCACCTGTTTTCGTCGCTAAACTATTTCATGGACGCAAGCTCATGGGGTGTGGGGATGGTAGAGCTATTGATGAGAGATAGGCGCCATTTGAAATGTTTACAAACAACTATGAAAACAACTGCTGTAGCTTACTACAGATGTATCAAAACAGATGTTGTTCAAGGGTGGATGTAGCAACAGTAGATGTAGCAAACGTAGATCTATTTTAAGTACGGGTATCAAAGTCAGATGGACGCCCGATGGATCGAGCAAAGACGTATACAGGTGTTTACCACAGATGTGTAGTTGTCAACTATGTGAACAATGATGAACATTTCACCTGTATGTGTAGCCTATGTACGCGAGTTGATAAACACGGAAAAAGTGTACTTTAGGTCCCAGATTCTGGTATACCAGTATCGGTCAATACTGGAACATAAAATTTGCCAGTATCGCTCGATACTGGTACGATTTTAATGTTCCAGTATCGGTCGATACTGGAACACCAAATTGTGTTCCAGTATCGAGCGATACTGGAAGGTTTTCATGTTCCAGTATCGTTCGATTCTGGTACACAGGTTATCAGTAGTAATTTGTCCCAGTATTGAACGATACTGGTACATAATTTTATTCCAGTATCGCCACATACTGGTACATTTTATATGTGCCAGTATCGGCCGATACTGGAACACTGACTTTGTACTAGTATCGAACGATACTGGGTGTACCAGTATCGGACGATACTAGTACAGTCCAGAATCTGGGACCTAAAGTACACTTTTTCCTTCCATGGTTTCGCTCTAAAAAGTACAATCACTACTGCGATAATGTTGAAGATGAGCAAATTTCCCCGTTATCTAACACAGAACCATGTTTGTTATGTAAAGACTTATGGTTCTTCAAATGTTCCAGAACCATTCGTATAGAAATTCATGAGAAATGTTCGTTTTCAAACTTCATGGACATTCGACAAGCATGGCAAAGATTGCGCATAGAACCGAACTGTCACTGATAGAACTGACAATAGTTCTACATCTCGTGTTGGGTATTTATTGTATTTGGTTCTTTAGAGAACTTCTAGAGATTCTCATGATATGACAAATTAAGAACACTTATAAAACATTTCCCCCTTTGGTAATGTGGTGTTAACCATTGAATTAAGTTGCGCAGAAAACGAAATCTTTACATAATATGTAAGGTTAAATCTTTACAAATATTACGAAGAATTTAACAAGAAACTTTCAAACTAGAACCCAAGACTGATCCAACACAAATCAAGATATGTAAAATGAATCAACACAAGCAACATGTATAAACAATAATGATGAGAGACACCTCGCTCAAAAACACGAAAAACGGTCTTGCATTCACCATTCACGCAACAGATTACTTGAGCCCCGGACTTGAGCTGGACGATCTCAACAACCAAAGACTATAAGAGGGTTGATTCTTTTCGTGGTCTTATGATACCGACTTGACCAATGCCATGTTTATATATCGCCCGTTGGTTTGGCATAAACACGATAAAGAGAAAAAGGTAAAAGTTACGAGACATTTTACAAAAATAATTGTAATATTAAGCAAATATTTCAGACCAGTCTTTTGTACATATCATCTTCATTTTGAGGTCTATACATGTACAGGGCATGCAGCAGAAAAGGTTAAGAAAAGGGAGCGAGGAAAAAAGTACATAAGCTAACATCCGGACACAAGTTCAGTACATATATAAAACAATAATGAGAGACTTCTATGTAGCTTTGGTGCTTCAAAAACCGCCTTGCAATCACGCAACAAGACAACCATCCCCTTGAATTAAATTGCCGTTGCTTGCCGCCGTTTCTCTCCCATCACCACAACCAACAACGCATGTATCGCATACTCGATGCGTGATGCGGAGTGTTTACACAATCAATCTTGCGATAATTTTGATAAATATTTAGTGTAAGTTTAACCGGTACGTTATGCGCATTCCAATTTGTCTTGTATGACAGTCAGACTGTTGCACAAACTTCTGGATTTTTTTCCCTCTACTCCTTCTTGAAGTTTCCCTCTGGGCTATGACATATGCTCGTTGCGATAACAAACTGTCCGTCAAACTAATAACAGGGGCCCAGTTTTGCAAATGTTTGTGTCCGGGTGTTAGCTTATACTTTCTGAACGTTTTCTTAACTTTTTCTTAAAGACAATTTTAACAAGTTTGACGAAGCGGATGGACTTCACCGCTGCATGCCCTGTATAGACCACAGGAAGACGATGCTGCATACAAAAGACTGTTCTTGTATTACTTAAAGGTATATTATGTGATCTTTCCAGGGAACGCCCTCAACATCGAAAAAAAAATAGAAAGCAGATTTTCTTGCAGATTTACATTTCTGATCATAAATCATGCATACATTCCAAGTTACAGGGCGATACGATTCTTAATTACTTCAAAATCATGGTTTTAGAGTGAAAATAAACTGTCAGAATCTGGACACTTTATATTTTTCACTCTAAATTCACTCTAAAACCATGATTTTGAGGTAATTAGGAATCGTATCGCTCTGTAACTTGGAATGTATGTATGATTTATGATCGGAAATGTAAATCTGCAAGAAAATCTACTTTCTAAAAAAAATAATGAATAGAGGGCGCCCTCTGGAAAAGATCACATAATATGCCTTTAATAAAACAATTTAATATGTACAATTTCGCGTAACTTTCCCCTTTTCTCTTTATGCCGAACCAACAGGGCGAAAGATAAACATGACGTTGGTCAAGTCAGTATTATAACGACACGGACAGAACTAACGACTTATTGTTAAAAAATTGTCCAGTTCTACAGAGTAATCGATTTGTATGGAACGCCGTTTGTAAACATTTGAACAATCATAACTTGTGTGTGTATATGTAACATTTGTGTGTATATTATTGGTTGTGCACACACAAATTATGATTGTTCAAAGATTTACAAACGGCGTACCATGGAACGCCGTTTGTAAACATTTGAACTTTCAAAGATTTACAAACGGCGTACCATGGTACGCCGTTTGTAAACATTTGAACTTTCAAAGATTTACAAACGGCGTACCATGGTACGCCGTTTGTAAATCTTTGAACAATCATTGTTCAAAGATTTACAAACGGCGTTTGGAGAAAAGGCACTGTTACTATATAGTATTAAATGTAATTGGATGACCAGTTATGCAAGCTCAGCTATACAGGACCCTAAACAGGTTAAAGGCAGTGTTGGAGCAAGTCTGACTCGGACTCAATGGATGAGTCCTAGTATGGACTCATACTCATACCCATTGGACTCGGACTCAAGCCTTGTGGACTCGGACTCGAACCCGAGTCCGTCGGACTCGAACCCGAGTCCAGTCAAACATGGCAAATTTCAAACAAGCCTCTTTTTTTAGGCCTAAGTTACACATGATTGTACAAGATACTGCTATACATGTGAGGGCAGTATATTGTGGACAGTTGACGTGTATTATAATGACCTAATTGAGACACTTTTATTTCCAAGTTATTCAGTATTTGGACTTATATATTAAAAGTTGAAATTTGCCATGTTTGACTGGACTCGGGTTCGAGTCCGACGGACTCGGGTTCGAGTCCGAGTCCACAAGGCTTGAGTCCGAGTCCAATGGGTATGAGTATGAGTCCATACTAGGACTCATCCATTGAGTCCGAGTCAGACTTGCTCCAACACTGCCTTTAACCTGTTTAGGGTCCTGTATAGCTGAGCTTGCATAACTGGTCATCCAATTACATTTAATACTATATAGTAACAGTGCCTTTTCTCCAAACGCCGTTTGTAAATCTTTGAACAATGATTGTTCAAAGATTTACAAACGGCGTACCATGGTACGCCGTTTGTAAATCTTTGAAAGTTCAAATATTTACAAACGGCGTTCCATGGTACGCCGTTTGTAAATCTTTGAACAATGATTGTTCAAATGTTTACAAACGGCGTACCATGGTACGCCGTTTGTAAATCTTTGAAAGTTCAAATGTTTACAAACGGCGTTCCATGGTACGCCGTTTGTAAATCTTTGAACAATGATTGTTCAAATGTTTACAAACGGCGTACCATGGTACGCCGTTTGTAAATCTTTGAAAGTTCAAATGTTTACAAACGGCGTTCCATGGTACGCCGTTTGTAAATCTTTGAACAATCATAATTTGTGTGTGCACAACCAATAATATACACACAAATGTTACATATACACACACAAGTTATGATTGTTCAAATGTTTACAAACGGCGTTCCATAGATTTGTTAATAATAACTAAACAAAAATACGAATTAAGTTCAAATTGTCTCGTTTTCAAATGTATTGTTTGTCTATTTTTCATCTTTTAGATATGTTTTATTTTATGTTTAACGAGCGTCTTAAGGCAATTTTTTTAACAGAGTTCAATCAAATTGAAGTTAAATATAATAAACATTAACGGATGTTGTTTCTCGATTTCTCTTTATAGTGCTTACATGTCACGCAGTTATAGAGTTAGAGTTAGAGTTATTGTTAAAGTCAGAGTTAGAGTTAGGGTTAGGGTTAGGGTTAGGGGTAGGGTAGGGTTAAGGTTAGGGTTAGAGTCAGTGTTAGGGTTAGAGTTAGAGTTAGAGTTAGAGTTAGAGTCAGAGTTAGAGTTAGAGTTAGAGTTAGAGTTAGAGTTAGAGTTAGAGTTAGATTTAGGGATACAGTTATTACAGCTACAGTTACAGTTACAAATGTAGTTACAGTTACAGTTTTACAGTTACAATTACAATTACAGTTTCCCAGTTGCAGAACTTGCAGTTACAGTTACAGTTGTAGTAACAGTTACAGTTTTCCAGTTACAGTTACAGTTTTCCAGTATACAGTTACAGTAATAGTTACCGTTGCAGTTGCTGTTACAGTTACGGTTAAGGTTAGAGTTGGTGTAAGGGTTGGGTTTAGGGTGAGCGTTGTCAAAACGACCCTGTCAATAATATTCATATCTGCCGGCTGCAGTGGATTCAACAAATAGTGTATAATTGCCCTTTGCATCATATATATGTATTTATTGAATATTGGCGCGGCATTGAGACAAAAAGATAAATTGTATTAAATCGATTCAGATGACACAGTAATAATAAAGAAGCAATTCGCGCGCCAAACTGTTATTAAAATGAGTATGTCACATGCTGTGTTCAAATGATTTTCAAATGGTTGTTTAACAACAGAATTTGGCTGCATTTGGTGTTGTTTAATTTGTTCACATAAAAGTGCAAAGATCGCGCTAAGGACGAGGGTAATTATCACGCGATAAAGCAGTTCTTGTGGTTTCTGCATTGCATTGAAAGGTATTTTTAATTTTTTCACTCGATTTCATTTGACTGAACTGTCATCAGTCACTCAACGTGGCTCAAAGAAACTCAGAGGTCATCGATGAAGTGTAAGAACAAGGCGGAGAGAGTAGGAAAAGAAAGATGTAGAATTGGTGGAACAATAGGTTTAATGGGACGAGGGGTGGGCGAACACTCGAGATGAGAGCTATTTTAGATGACCAATTGTCAGCTGGTGGTTTCGAATCTTGAGGAAAAAAAAGAATCGTCATATTATAAGCATATATATATCTGGAAAAATAATATAAAAAGATCAAACACACAGGCGTTAAGGATTTTTGTTAATCAATAAACTATTTAGATATCGTAGTAAGTTATGTTTATAATTTAAACAGTAATCCGTGCGTCCAGGTGCATTGGACTTTACGATCTTTTACGTCTAAAAGTAAAACACTCCCCACAAATGTTAAATAAGCCAAAAAACCCGGAGGGTAAAATCTCCAAACAAGATTTAATAGCGATCAAGCACAACGGTAACAAAAAACAGAAGACAAATAAAAAATAAAACAAGAGCCCACAATGAGCAAAAATAAAGAAAGAAGAACAAAAGTGAAGGGTGTTTGATTGAGGCAGAAATTTAGGGAAAAGTATATGGTAATTGACGTGTTGGACGCGCTGAGGGGCGAGTAATTAATGATCATCAAGACAATAGGCTGGCGACACCAGCAGGAATTGATAACAATGAGAGTGACCGGCAAAGTTGTTTTAGTGGCGAGTGTTGGCCGCGTGGCTCATATTTACACGGTATAGAATTTTTAAAGTGTAAGATTTACGTGGATTGAAGTCTCTTAAATAACACAACTTTTACTTTGTGGCATTTGTTTTCTTCTCATAATACTCGCTAATAATGGATAAGTTTGCTTATTTGATAGGAGGAGAGCGTTGGTCAACTTTCAAATGAGCTCTGTTCTGGCTGGTGTGTCGACACCCGCGATTTGGGGGATGAAAATGTAAACAAAGCGATGAAAGGAACAACAAAATGGCGATAAATAATGGTCATTTTATCTCACTAATTTTGACGGATTATAAAATGACTTGTGTCTTAAACAAATACGTTAATGAATCCATAAATAAATGGTTAACGGCAAACATATATTGTGTCATATTTGATATTATGGAGTTGCGTTAATAAATACAGGTGGGGTTGACGCGACAAATGATTTTTATTTTTAAATATATCTTTAGCATTTTTTGAGTGTCAATCAATTATCGATTTTGACATACATGTGGGAAATTAAAATCTATTATATTATCATTATCATTATTCTATTTAGTTGGTAAATATTGAAAGTTTTGAAGAAAAAAATAAAAAAATAAAAAGGAATAAGATAACAACCAAAAATGGAACAAAAAGATTTTTATCCACACAATTCGATTGGGGTAGGGTAGGCCTATACATATTTATGTTTATGGATACAAATTACACAGTTAAAGTCTAAATATTTAAACAAGGTACATCATTATACATTGTATTCAGTGCACTTGACAATTGTATTATACAAATGGACAGAGAGGAAATTACTCTAATGTACTTGGATGTTTGGTCCATTGCTTCTGCTATCGATCGCTGCATTTTTGTATTGAAATCGAGCTTGTTGGAGAAATTCATTCCGGTGGTTGCACATCTCGCACTTTTGTCAACATTTCTCAAACCCTATCGTATGATCATAGCGAGCAGACAGCAATAGGGCTATATTAACCATTTTGCTACACCGTGGATAGCAATTATGTCACCAAGTGCTTTATATTCACTAATTCAGCTATCTACCGTAGATAGCAAGTAGGCCTACATCAGATTCATTAGTTCTGCTATAACGTTAGTTCTGCTATCTACCGTAGATAGCAAGTACACCAGATTATTTACTTCTGCTATACCGTTAGTTCTGCTATCTACCGTAGATAGCAAGTACACAAGATTCAATAGGGAGCTTTCGATTTCGACGGACGCTTAAGATGACACCCCGAGTCATGTGCGCATGCGTCGACTTAGCAATCCGTCGGTCGTCCAATTTCTGGGACCTGTCTTCGGCTGATTATAGGGAGCTTTCGATTTGCACGACGGATGAATCTAGGACGGTTGAATGACACTTTGTGTCATGTGCGAATGCGTCAATTTTGTCATCTGTTGGTCCTCTAAATGCTACAACGCGTAAAGGGACTAACAACCGACGTGGGGACGACGGTAACTTTTTGTGTTTAACCGTCGTACAAGCGTCCGTCGCGTAAATCGAAAGCTTAAGATCACAGGTCCCAGAAATTGGACGACCCACGGATTGCTAAGTCGACGCATGCGCACATGACTCGAGGTGTCATCTTGTCGTAGAAGCGTCCGTCGTCCAAATCGAAAGCTCCCTATTAGCTCTGCTATAACGTTAGTTCTGCTGTCTACCGTAGATAGCAAGTACATCAGACTCATTAGTTCTGCTATAACGTTAGTTCTGCTATCTACCATAGATAGCAAGTACATCTGATATATTAGTTCTGCTATAACGTTAGTTCTGCTGTCTACCGTAGATAGCAAGTACATCAGATTCATTAGTTCTGCTATAACGTTAGTTCTGCTATCTACCGTAGATAGCAAGTACATCAGATTCATTAGTTCTGCTATAACGTTAGTTCTGCTGTCTACCGTAGATAGCAAGTACATCAGATTCATTAGTTCTGCTATAACGTTAGTTCTGCTATCTACCGTAGATAGCAAGTACACCAGATTCATTAGTTCTGCTATACCGTTAGTTCTGCTATGCTATATACCGTAGATAGCAAGTACATCAGATTCATTAGTTCTGCTATAACGTTAGTTCTGCTGTCTACCGTAGATAGCAAGTACATCAGATTCATTAGTTCTGCTATAACGTTAGTTCTGCTATCTACCGTAGATAGCAAGTACATCAGATTCATTAGTTCTGCTATAACGTTAGTTCTGCTATCTACCGTAGATAGCAAGTACATCAGATTCATTAGTTCTGCTATAACGTTAGTTCTGCTGTCTACCGTAGATAGCAAGTACATCAGATTCATTAGTTCTGCTATAACGTTAGTTCTGCTATCTACCGTAGATAGCAAGTACATCAGATTCATTAGTTCTGCTATAACGTTAGTTCTGCTGTCTACCGTAGATAGCAAGTACATCAGATTCATTAGTTCTGCTATAACGTTAGTTCTGCTATCTACCGTAGATAGCAAGTACACCAGATTCATTAGTTCTGCTATACCGTTAGTTCTGCTATATACCGTAGATAGCAAGTACATCAGATTCATTAGTTCTGCTATAACGTTAGTTCTGCTGTCTACCGTAGATAGCAAGTACATCAGATTCATTAGTTCTGCTATAACGTTAGTTCTGCTATCTACCGTAGATAGCAAGTACATCAGATTCATTAGTTCTGCTATAACGTTAGTTCTGCTATCTACCGTAGATAGCAAGTACATCAGATTCATTAGTTCTGCTATATCGTTAGTTTTACTATCTACCGTAGATAGCAAGTACATCAGATTCATTAGTTCTGCTATCAGTTAGTTCTGCTATCTACCGTATATAGCAAGTACATCAGATTCATTAGTTCTGCTATACCGTTAGTTCTGCTATCTACCGTAGATAGCAAGTACATCAGATTCATTAGTTCTGCTATACCGTTAGTTCTGCTATCTACCGTAGATAGCAAGTACATCAGATTCATTAGTTCTGTTATAACGTTAGTTCTGCAGTCTACCGTTGATAGCAAGTACATCAAATTAATTAGTTCTGCTATACCGTTAGTTCTGCTATCTACCGTAGATAGCAAGTATATCAGATTAATTAGTTCTGCTATACCGTTAGTTCTGCTATCTACCGTAGATAGCAAGTACATCAAATTCATT
Source organism: Ophiura sarsii (assembly GCA_035610835.1). NCBI lineage: Eukaryota > Metazoa > Echinodermata > Ophiuroidea > Amphilepidida > Ophiuridae > Ophiura > Ophiura sarsii. The sequence goes on along the minus strand of CM069444.1, from coordinate 30,657,243 downwards.
AGTTCTGCTATAACGTTAGTTCTGCTATCTACCGTAGATAGCAAGTATATCAGATTAATTAGTTCTGCTATACCGTTAGTTCTGCTATCTACCGTAGATAGCAAGTACATCAGATTCATTAGTTCTGCTATAACGTTAGTTCTGCTATCTACCGTAGATAGCAAGTACAACAGATTCATTAGTTCTGCTATATCGTTAGTTTTACTATCTACCGTAGATAGCAAGTACATCAGATTAATTAGTTCTGCTATCAGTTAGTTCTGCTATCTACCGTAGATAGCAAGTACATCAGATTCATTAGTTCTGCTATACCGTTAGTTCTGCTATCTACCGTAGATAGCAAGTACATCAGATTCATTAGTTCTGCTATACCGTTAGTTCTGCTATCTACCGTAGATAGCAAGTACATCAAATTCATTAGTTCTGCTATAACGTTAGTTCTGCTATCTACCGTAGATAGCAAGTATATCAGATTAATTAGTTCTGCTATACCGTTAGTTCTGCTATCTACCGTAGATAGCAAGTACATCAAATTCATTAGTTCTGCTATAACGTTAGTTCTGCTAGTCTACCGTAGATAGGAAGTACATATTTACATGGTATAGAATTTTTAAGTGTAAGATTTACGTGGATTAGAGTCTCTTAAATAACACAACTTTTACTTTGTGGCATTTTTTCATCTCAATAATACTCGCTAATAATGGATAAGTTTGCTTATTTGATAGGAGCAGAGCGTTGGTCAACTTTCAAATGAGCTCTGTGCTGGCTGGTGTGTCGACACCCGCGATTTGGGCCGGGGATGAAAAAGTAAACAAAGCGATGAAAGGAACAACAAAATGGCGATAAATAATGGTCATTTTATCTCACTATTTTGACGGATTATAAAATGACTTGTGTCTTAAATAAATACGTTAATGAATTCATAAATAAATGGTTAACGGCAAACGTATATTGTGTCATATTTGATATTATGGAGTTGCGTTAATAAATACAGGTGGAGTTGAAGCGACGAGTGATTTATTGTTAAATATATCGTTTGCATTTTTGGAGTGTCAATCAATTATCGATTTAGACGAGCGCATACATAGGAGAAAATAAAAATCTTTTATTATTATCATTATCCTTATTCTATTTAGTTTGTAAATATTGAAAGTTTTGAAAAAAAGAATGAAATGGAATAGTATAACAACAAAAAAGGAACAAAAAGAGTGTTATACACACAATTCGATTGAGGGTAGGGTATACATATTTATGTTTTTGGAGACATATTACACAATTAAAGTATTTAAACAAATTACATCATACACTGTATTCAGTGCACTTGACAATTGTATTATACAAGTGGACAGAGAGGAAATTACTCTAATGTACTGGATGTTTGGTCCATTGCTCCTGCTATCAATCGCTGTGCATTTTTGTATTGAAATCGAGCTTGTTGGAGAAATTCATTCCGGTGGTTGCACATCTCGCACTTTTGTCAACATTTCTGTTATAACGTTAGTTCTGCCATCTACCGTAGATAGCAAGTAGGCCTACATCAGATTCATAAGTTCTGCTATCTGTTAGTTCTGCTATTTACCGTAGATAGCAAGTAGGCCTACATCAGATTCATAAGTTCTGCTATCTGTTAGTTCTGCTATTTACCGTAGATAGCAAGTGCATCAGATTCATTAGTTCTTCTATCTGTTAGTTATGCTATCTACCGTAGATAGCAAGTACATCAGATTCGTTAGTTCTGCTATACCGGTAATTCTGCTATCTACCCTAGATAGCAAGTGCATCAGATTCATTAGTTCTTCTATCTGTTAGTTCTGCTATCTACCGTAGATAGCAAGTACATCAGATTCGTTAGTTCTGCTATACCGGTAGTTCTGCTATCTACCCTAGATAGCAAGTACATCAGATTCGTTAGTTCTGCTATACCGGTAGTTCTGCTAGCTACCGTAGATAGCAAGTACAACACATTCATTAGTTCTGCTATACCGGTAGTTCTGCTAGCTACCGAAGATAGCAAGTACAAGAAATTCATTAGTTCTGCTATAACGTTAGTTCTGCTATCTACCGTAAATAGCAAATACACAAGATTCATTAGTTCTGCTATAACGTTAGTTCTGCTAGCTACCGTAGATAGCAAGTGCATCAAATTCATTAGTTCTGCTATAACGTTAGTTCTGCTAGCTATCGTAGATAGCATGTACATGAAATTCTTTAATTCTGCTATACCGTTAGTTCTGCTAGCTACCGTAGATAGCAAGTGCATCAAATTCATTAGTTCTGCTATACCGTAAGTTCTGCTATCTACCGTAGATAGCAAGTACATCAGATTCATTAGTTCTGCTATAACGTTAGTTCTGCTAGCTACCGTAGATAGCAAGTGCATCAAATTCATTAGTTCTGCTATAACGTTAGTTCTGCTAGCTACCGTAGATAGCAGGTACATCTGATTCATTAGTTCTGCTATAACGTTATTTCTGCTATCTACCGTAGATAGCAAGTACATCAGATATATCCGTTCTGCTATAACGTTAGTTCTGCTATCTACCGTAGATAGCAAGTACATCAAATTCATTATTTCTGCTATACCGTTAGTGCTGCTATAAACCGTAGATAGCAAGTACATCTGATTCATTAGTTATGTTATAATGTTAGTTCTGCTAACTACAGTAGATAGCAAGTACATCTAATTCATTAGTTCTGCTTCAATGTTAGTTTTGCTATCTACCGTATAGCAAGTACTTCAAATGTATTAGTTCTGCTATACCGGTAGTTCTGCTAGCTACCGTAGATAACAAGTAAATCAGATTCATTAGCACTGCTATAACGTTAGTTCTGCTATCTACGTAGATAGCAAATAGATCAGATTCATTAGTTCTGCTTTACCGTTAGTTCTGCTATCTACCGAATAGATAGCAAGTAGGCTACATCAAATTCATTAGTTCTGCTTTCAACCGTAGATAACAATTACGTCAAATTCACACATTCTGCAATCTACCATAGTAAGTACCCCGCAGTACAGCAGTAGGCCTACATATCCCCTATATAGATGGTGTGACCGGTGACGTTATGTATTTACAAATGGGACACCCTCTGTTGATTCCCTCCAGGCAGAATATACAGTAAAGTTAATGAAGACAACATGAAATTTCTTTCTAATGAATTGTAAAATTCATTTATTTTTCATTTTTTGTGTGAAATGCGATAGCTTATAGCATTCCTATGCAAGTTTAAAGACAGTTTTGATAACAATTTGCTGTGACACCACAATCTAGTTAGAAAACCTGATCTGGCCTATGTAAACTATAGGAACTCTTGCCCGGTGTGTTTTGTCTCAAATCAACAGAGGGCGTCCTAAATGTAAACAACGGTCACCTCATCTATAAGGACGACAGAACTATAGTTCTAAATTATGATGCCTCAATGGAAATAATTATTTAATAGTATATATTTTGTTTAAATGGTTGGACTTGGTTAATTCTATTCACGCCAGTTTATCCGGGTCTTTATATTATTTGATAATAGAGTTAACTTTTCTGCTAGGCTTTTTGAGTGAAAGTTCAGCAGTCCTTTACATTCAGGTAGGCTATTATAGAACCTGTGGCCTCTAATGCTTTCAGAATTTCCTCTGGTAATATAACTACTTAAGATGTAAATTTATTAGTATGTGTATGGAAGTTCCTTTATTGATAGAAAATTCAATATATTTCTCCAGTCAAATAATTGGCTTGTTTTCTCTAATAAAAAAGGTGATTGTACAATAAAAGGAAATATTCAATTTCGATGGAGATATCACAATGATAAAATTATATCATAATATCCATTCATGAGAGAGGAAAGATGAGTGTTCCTTTTGTGTTATTATATATTCTTTTGTCTGCAATTTTTTAATATTGCTCGTGAAAAAGCACTTTTATTAACAATAATTGGCTGAAAAACACAACGGGTTTTCAATAAGCATCGCAATCTTCACAGCTCTTTTGTAATCATTCTTCTAGCGCTTCTTTTATAAGAATCCTTTTATTAAGAGAACTTTTTCTCCTTTTCTACTGCTCGACGAATCGAAGAATAGATCTGTAAAGTCAGATCGCTTATTGAGCAATCGTCGAGTTAAATAGCGTGTTTTGAATATACACTAACCGTCCCATCAACATAAACAGAAACGCTCTGAAGATGGGCATTCGTTAAAATACGTCGGTGTATAGAAGAATAAACATTAACACTTAGATTCAAAATTACTTTTGGTGTTGTTCATATATTGCATTGACAAGGGTTGTATAAGTAATAACAAACGTGGTTATTTCTTCCATTTGGTCAACTAAACATGTATAGACTCCCCATCGGCATTTAATTGAAATCTTTCGGGGTTTTTTTTTCATCTTTTTTTTTGGATAATTTTTTTCAGAGCGCGATATCGACGAGCGGATATCGAGTATTACTGCGCTTAATTGAAACGCAGTGATGTAACGGAAATGGTTTCGAGGCTTTGTTACTAAAAACGGAGTAAAAACAGAGTGCTGCGCTCAAGCTCGTAGTCAGTTCGTTTCACTCCGACAAAAGTCATGTTTTTGATCAGCATAAGCAATATTAACTAGCGCGGTTTTAAAGAACACAAACATCTCGACGGCAGGCGTTTGGTTTGTGGAAACATTCGGTATTATACAATAATGCGAGCTAGAGCTCATTTCGCGCTTCGACGATATATAAAAGTGCGCTTTTAATTGTCGATGCATGCATCACGGGAGAGTAAAAAAATGTATAATATGAGAACGGGATGAAGTGGTATGAATAAATAAAATGAACACAATCGGTTTTAATTGTCCCATTGATGTACACGGAAATGTCAATAATAGAGAATAACTCACTCATTTTACTCAGCATTCTCACCAACCTCCCAATAACATGAATAATACGCCTTAACAAGACGCATTAAGTAAAAGAAGTACGGGCGGATCTTAAGACGTATCAACCGCGTAGTAGAGCACGTCTTGAGTACCATACCAGCATCTCGATATCGATAGCCGCGCAAGAAGCGGTAGAAAGCTCCTTATCTCGAGTGTACGCCCTGAGGCACATTTTGCCAAGTCACATTTTGTTTCATCTTCTTTTATCACATCTTCCTTATTCTCAAGTCGTTTTTAAGCAACTTGGTTTGTATTGTATTAGGTTTTATAAGCGGATGTACGAATTGGATTAGACCGGTGTAGTTTCACTTCTCAGTAAACTAGATACCATGCAATATCATGATATTGAATTCATGGTGGCGAATAAATGACTTTCAGCATCTTAAACTATGTTCATAATGTCATGAAATGATCGTATTACTCCATAGAACGAGATCAAAGGAAATCTGAGACTGTTAATTGGTAATAAAGCACAATTTAGATAACATGCTCCACAGAAAACTATGATATTGACCTGTAAACCTATGAACAAATCTATGTTCACCTTCTGCAGAATTGCTATCTACCCAAGATAGCATAGCTTGTATTGACCTATAAACAAATCTATTTTCACCTTTTGCAGAATTGCTATCTACCCTAGATAGCAAATATTTACCTATAAACCTAAAACTAAAGCAAACCTTATTTATACCTATTAATTAGGTCTAGGCGACGAAAAAAACCTGTTGTACGGACCGCGATATTATTTACCGTAAACAACATTTGATACCTTGACGGAATTAAGCGTATAGTATACATGATGAGACTGATAATACATAGGCCTATACAGTGTTTGGCCAAATGTTTACGGTTAATAAATTCGCGTACGGGCCCGACCGACCGACCCATTTTTCCATTCCAATTCGCAACAACAAAATAGAACAATATGTTTTGCTTTTTTATCAATTTTATTTTCTTCAAAATTTCGAAAAATGTTGAAAATTCACAAAAAATTCCAGAATTGTTTTGAGAAAAACAGCAACAATAACCCCAAAAAAAGAAATTCCGTCCAACCGACCGACCCTACCTGAAAGGTCCGTTTGCCTGTACAACAGGTTTTACAAAAATCACATTTTTGGCACGTTTTGGTCAATAATTCAACAAATAAATCAGCTATTCAAAAAGTAAATACAAACCGCCTAAGGAATTTTATTAAGATTATAATAAATCTATAACGACAAAATTTGACAAAATATATTGTTAGTTATCTTGACAAAACCAAAAACCGTCTTTTTTATAATTTTCTCCAAAATGGTCAATTTGATGTTCATGGTTGGATTCATTGAACCCTTTTCTTCAAGAAAATGTATACTTTTATATAGATTAAATGAATAATGAAGGTGTTACAGCAGTTTTACGGAGGCTATGCCTGAGAGTTCACACCCTTAAGCAAATCTAAATTTTACCATTTTCAATTATGTAGATAAAAGCTATTAACCTGTAAATATTTAAGTAATTCTTTTTTTAATATTTTACAAAATTGCTATATATAGGCCTACCATAGATAGCATAGCATGTACTATACCTATTATAAGCATACCCTATTTTTACTTTTACAGAATTACTATCTTCCGTAGATAGCAAATATTGACATGTAAACCTAAAAGCAAACTTTATTTTTACCTTTTACATAATTGCTATCTACCGTAGATAGCAAATATTGACTTGTAAACCATGCAGTAAAGCTTTTACAGAATTGCTGTCGACAATAGAAAAGAGTTATTTCCTTTAAACTTGTAAATAAAAAGTTAAATTTTTACCTGTCGCAGAATTGCTATAGCAGATATTTACCTGTAAATCTATAAGCAAATCACATATTTATTTTATTTTACAGAAGGCCTACATACTATCTACCGTAGATAGCAGATATTAACATTAAAGCAAACCTTATTTTTTCTTTTAACAGAACTTCTATCTACCGAAGATAGTATAGATATTTACCTGTACCTATAGGTGAAGCAAACCTTATTATTACCTTTTACAGAACATTGACTTGCAATCTTTATTTTTACCTTTTACAGACGTGGTACCTACCGGAGGCGATATTATTTACCGTAAACAATATTTGATACCTTGACGGAATATAGCGTATAGTATACATGATGAGACTGATAATACATGTATACAGTGGTTGGCCAATTGTTGTTTACGGTTAATAAATTCGCCTACCGGAGATAGCAGATACCAACCTGCAAACCAATAAACAAATCACATATTTACTTTTTACCTGCTATCCACCGTAGATAGCAGATACTGACAGTTAAACCTACCGGCAAATCTCATTTTTACATTTTACAATATTTATATCTACTGTAAACCTTTAATAACCAAATTTCATTTTTACTTTTTACAATATGCTATCTACCGTAGACGAAAGCTATTGACCCGTAAAACATACGCACACCTTAATTTGAATTGTTATCTACCGTATAGATAGCAGATACTAACCTGTAAAGTTATATAATACTAGAATTCGCGGTTCGTGGGTTGGGCGGTTCTCGGGTTGGGGGTTTATGGGATGTGTATACTCTTAAAATTCAGTTATCACAGGTGCCATTACTATTCCAAATCCCCATAATACAGGAACCTCGTGTGCCCTTAAATCCAGGTAGGCTAACCCATGTGCATATCCATGTAATTCAGTACATGTGTTATTAGGCCTAGGGTTAGGGTTTTATATTGGGGTCTTAGTTCAGAGGTCTTTTAGTTTTAGAGTCAGCGAGAGGAGGGGTCTATCGTCATGATCATCTGTGCCCAGTCTTGAGAACTGTGTGTCGACAATGATTATTCCTCCGTAGACATGCCTAAACGTATCATGTTTTTAAATCACGCATGTTTGCGTACACCGATATCCATGTAACATTCCCATTTATATAACAGACATCTCATGATTGGCCTAGGGCCTATCCGAATTGCTATATAGTGTTAAACTACAACACTGTACACACTTGCACGCTCAAGGTCTGGGTTTGATTCCTGGCGCATTGGGCGGTTCTCGGGTTGGGGGTTTATGGGATGTGTATACTCTTAAAATTCAGTTATCACAGTTGCCATTACTATTCCAAATCCCCATAATACAGGAACCTCATGTGCCCTGAAATCCAGGTAGGCTACCCCATGTGCATATCCATGTAATTCAGTACATATATGTGTTATGAGGCCTAGGGTTAGGGTTTTATATTGGGGTCTTAGTTCAGAGGTCTTTTAGTTTTAGGTTAGGGTTTTATATTGGGGTCTTAGTTTTAGAGTCAGCGAGAGGAGGGGTCTATCGTCATGATCATCTGTGCCAATGTCTTGAGAACTGTGTGTCGACATTGATTATTCCTCCGTAGACATGCCTAAACGTATCATATATGTATTTAAATCACGCATGTTTGCGCACACCGATATCCATGTAACATTCATATTTATATAACAGACATCTCATGATTAGGGCCTATCCGAATTGCTATATATAGTGTTAAACTACAACACTGTAGGGGAAGGTGGGGTAATGGCGGACGCGGGGTAATCGCGGACAGGGCTGTATCTAAAGGCAGGTGAAAGAAGGTGGTATTTTGCCACCCTATGATGCTAGGTGCCTCTCCATTGAAATCACACAAAACCTAAATGGGATGGTTGTCTCGCAAATTCTCGCGAGAATTACAAAAATCACTTTTTGGGCAAGTTGATATTTTGGTGCATTAATTTCTCTTTGAAACTGGTATTTCTACATCAAGATAAACAAAGTCTTATTATTTTTTTATGTAATGTATGATACCTTCTGATAAAAAAGAAATGAATTCGGAGTCACAATGATGAGCATAATAATAAGAGAGGATGTACCCATACATTGTACATGGATTGGGGTAATCCCGGACATGTACCGTTTCCATGGTAACCAATATGGGCGTGGTCAATTTAACATCATAAATCGGTAATAGTTGTTGACCATATAAATATGTGACATTGTTCTTTGATTTCTGCTACACTTTTAAAAAGGGTATTTTTTAACTCCCATTGAAATGCTATATTCCAATAAAAAGAGAGCTGCCATTGATAAATACGGTCCGGGATTACCCCCAGAGTGTGGGGTCATGCCGGACGACGCCATTTTTTTTATTGCGTCGTAGCTTCGAATTTCAAAATGATGAGTTGATAAAAACTTGATAAAAGGTAGAACCTTCACAGTGCTTTGTGTTTACATGATTTTTATTGTTATATGACGTATTATATGTGTGTTATACCTCTCTAACAAAATGTGTCCGCCATTACCCCACCTTCCCCTACACACTTGCACGCGCAAGGTCTGGGTTTGATTCCTGGCGCATGCAAACTGAAGCCCCCCCCCCCCTTTGACTCTTTGCACCCTGATCATGCATGCATAGTTTAACTCATAAAAACCGGGACAAAAACACGCCCGAGAGTTAAAGATATGATATAATTGGAGCTTAATTGGAGCTTAATGTTTGCTCACAGCGTCCCTTTATATTTATACATGTCCCTGTATAACAATCCCATTTATATAAAAGACACTTTAACAATAACATGTTTTACACATAACGTGTTCCTGGATGAAGGCCTACGGTTTATGCTCACAGTTCCTTTATTAACCGTAACCCGCCATCTGATCCTTTTTTACCTCCTGATCATATGCATATAGTTTAACTCATACAAAAACACGCCCGTGAGTTAAAGTTAATTGGAGTCCCTTTTGACTTTTCTCTCTTTGTTAGCCACCGGACGGCTTCCTTTTACCCGCCCCATGAAAAGAAGAGTAAATGTAACCTCGCTGGAAAAGACCCAGTTTGCGCCACGAACGCGTACGCACCTTACGGTCTGCGCCATTACGCGTGCGCCGGCAATCGCGTGCTCCGGCAATCGCGTGCGCCATGTTTTGTTTTGTTTATACGCGATTGCGTAGCAACAGTTTGTTGTCTACGTGGGGCAAAGATCCCTGTGCACAGCGATTGTATAGACAGATGGGCAGGAATCTATACCCAAAGGCGTTGAACGGACAGACGGACAGAGTCGCCACAAATAGTATTTAGATAGCTGGGATCCGGGAAGCGCAGGCCCATTTTGGGGGATTTTTCGGTCCCAGCTTTGACCTCAATTTAAAAACAGGCTATGGACCCAAAAAGTAGGCCTATATCATATTGTTGGGCCGAGTGCTTAGAACATAAAGGTTAATCATAACTTTGATCGTCGATCATTAGTTCATCATCATCAATATATGTTATCTACAGTTGGTTGGTTCGGTCCTGTCATGACTGACAGCTCGTGACCTTACAGATACTACGCCACAAATAACGATTTTCAGCAAAGGAGTAACAATCACGGAGCGGGTGTCCAGTAATCAACTTTATTTGGTCAATCCACCGGAACGAGGTCTGCCTCTCTTGCGCTTCCCTTCAATCATGCCTTGCATGATCATCTTCTCTAGGTTATTACCCTTGCGACGTGAGATATGGCCGAAGTAGCTCAGCATTTGGGTGTTGATAGCATGAAGGACACCCCTATTTCTTCAATAATACTGGCATTGGTCCTTCTCATTGTCCATATACGATACGAAGCATACGCCTCCAACACCACATCTCGAAAGCAGCTATTCTGTTTTTGTCAGCTTTGGTTAGGGTCCACGTCTCACACGCATACATGGCTATTGGAAATACAAGGGCTTGGACAAGCCTGGTTTTTGTTGCTCTGGTTATTCCTCTGTCAGCCCATATAAATATCTACAGTAAAGATAGCAATATTATAAAATGTAAAATAAGGTTTGCTTTATAAGTTACTGGTTTATATTTATTTGCTATCTACGGGAGATAATATCTATTTAAAATTTGAAAATAAGATTATGTTATAGGTTCAATGGTTACTATCTACTATACCGTAGATGGCAATTCTGTAGACGGTATAAAAATAAGGGTTGCTTTCAGGTTTGTTTTCAACGGTATAGCAATCTGTAAATGGTAAAAATGAGATTTGCTTAAAGGCAATATCTGCTATCTACGGTAGATAGCAATAATTATTGGCAAAGGTAAAATAAGGCTTGCATATAGGTTTATTGGTTACCGCTATAGCAATATTACAAACTGTAGAAATGGTATTTTGCTTATTAGCTGGGAAGCATACATGGTATTTTGGTCCCGGTCTGCTGGCACAGGGATTATATACCAATATGAAGTTTGTAGAATACAACCTATAGGTGGACATCCTTGCCAACGTGGATGTTAAATTTGGCCAATTTGTGAAAAATAGGAAAAAATTGCCTATTATCTACGGTAGCTAGCAATATTTCAAAAAGTTAAAACTAATGTTTGCTTAAAGGTTTATAGATTAAAATTTGCTATCTACGGTAGATAGTAATATTGCAAAAGGTAAAACGGATGTTTGCTTAAAGGTTTATAGGTTACAACCTGCTATCTACGGTAGATATCAATTTTGCAAAAGATAAAATTGATGTTTACTTTAAGGTATAAAGTTAAATCTGCTATTTACGGTAGATAGCAACATTGCAAAAAGGTAAAACTAATGTTTGCTTAAAGGTTTATAAGTTAAATCTGCTATCTACGGTAGATAGTAATATTGCAAAAGGTAAAACGGATGTTTGCTTAAAGGTTCATAGGTTAAAAATCTGCTATCTATGGTAGATAGCAATATTATAAAAGGTAAAACTGATGTTTGCCTGAAGGATTATAGGTTAAACTCTGCTATCTACGGTAGATAGCAATATTGCAAAAGGTAAAACTAATGTTTGCTTAAAGGTTTATAGGTTAAAATCTCCTATCTACGGTAGATAGTAATATTGCAAATGGTAAAACTAATGTTTGCTTAAAGGTTTATATGTTAAATCTGTTATCTACGGTAGATGGCAATATTGCAAAAGGTAAAAGTGATGCTTGCCTAAAGGTTGATAGGTTAATACCTGCATCTACACTGTAAAAATGGTGTCTTGGTGACTTTTTGAAGTCATGTCTTGCAAATAAACGTGTCTTAAACAATAAAAAACATTACAAAATATTTGGCTGAAAACACGAGCCAAGACACATAGGGCAATTGAGACACGTATGAGACACGTCTTGAGGAAAGTCATGTCTTGCCAGAAGACACAAACTCAAGATATGTCTCAAAATTGGCTTCAATAGACATGTCTCACATTTTAGACGTGTCTTGCATGGAGACACTTATTTGCGGGACATGTCTTGCATAGAGACGTGACTCTGTGTTTTAATGGAAACATGTCTCTAAACTGGCTTTACCAGACATGTTTTGGTTTGTGTCTTCATCCAAATGTGTTGCTATGTTTTTTAAATTGTTTAAGACACGTTTATTTGCAAGACATGACTTCAAAAAGTCGCCAAGACACCATTTTTACAGTGTGCAATATTGCAAAAGGTAACACTAATGTTTGCTTAAAAGTTTATAGGTTAAAATCTGCTATCTCCGGTAGATAGTAATATTGCAAAAGGTAAAACTAATGTTAGCTTAAAGGTTCATAGGTTAAAATCTGCTATCTACGGTAGATAGTAATATTGCAAAAGGTAAAACTAATGTTTGCTTAAAGGTTCATAGGTTAAAATCTGCTATCTACGGTAGATAGTAATATTGCAAAAGGTAAAACTAATGTTTGCTTAAAGGTTTATAGGTTAAAATCTGCTATCTACGGTAGCTAGTAATAATTATTGCAAAAGGTAAAACTAATGTTTGCTTATAGGTTCATAGGTTAAAATCTGCTATCTACGGTAGATAGTAATATTGCAAAAGGTAAAACTAATGTTTGCTTAAAGGTTTATAGGTTTTAAAAAATCTGCCTTCTACGGTAGATATGCAAAAGGTAAAACTAATGTTTGCTTAAAGGTTTATAGGTTAAAATTTGCTATCTACGGTAGATAGTAATATTGCAAAAGGTAAAACTAATGTTTGCTTAAAGGTTTATAGGTTTTAAAAAATCTGCCTTCTACGGTAGATATGCAAAAGGTAAAACTAATGTTTGCTTAAAGGTTTATAGGTTAAAATTTGCTATCTACGGTAGATAGCAATATTGCAAAAGGTAAAACTAATGTTTGCTTAAAGGTTTATAGGTTAAAATCTGCTATCTACGGTAGATAGTAATATTGCAAAAGGTAAAGCTAATGTTTGCTTAAAGGTTTATAGGTTAAGATCTGCTATCTACGGTAGATAGTAATATTGCAAATGGTAAAACTAACGTTTGCTTAAAGGTTTATGGGTTATAATCTGCTATATACGTTAGATAGTAATATTGCAAAAGGTAAAACTAATGTTTGCATAAAGGTTCATAGGTTAAAATCTGCTATCTATACGGTAGATAGTAGTATTGCAAAAGGTAAAACTAATGTTTGCTTAAAGGTTTATAGGTTAAAATCTGCTATCTACGGTAGATAGTAATATTGCAAAAGGTAAAGCTAATGTTTGCTTAAAGGTTTATAGGTTATAATCTGCTATCTACAGTAGATAGTAATATTGCAAAAGGTAAAACAAATGTTTGCTTAAAGGTTTATAGGTTAAGATCTGCTATCTACGGTAGATAGTAATATTGCAAATGGTAAAACTAACGTTTGCTTAAAGGTTTATGGGTTATTATACAAATATTGAATGCCGGAGAGTGTGATAGTAAAACTATATCACAAGGTCAAATTTGGATTTTTCCATTACACGAGGCGCAGCCGAGTGTGATGGAACAATCCAAATTGGACAGAGTGATATAGTTTTACTATTACACGAGCAAAAGGCATTCAATATTTGTTTTATATAATGATATCACAAATTTAATATCTAGCCATAATGATAGTAAAAACTATCACATGGCTGAAATCAGGCCTATCATTATATAAAATCTGCTATATACGTTAGATAGTAATATTGCAAAAGGTAAAACTAATGTTTGCATAAAGGTTCATAGGTTAAAATCTGCTATCTATACGGTAGATAGTAGTATTGCAAAAGGTAAAACTAATGTTTGTTTAAAGGTTTATGAGGTTAAAATCTGCTATCTACGGTAGATAGCAATGATGCAAAAAGTAAGAATAAAAATATCAAAAGGTACAAATAAAAACGTTTTTTATCTTTTCAATATTGCTATCTACCGTAGATAGCACAAATTAGCTTAATAGGCCACAAGATATAGAACGGCACTTTCTCTGTTTTTTGTTTATTTATTTGTCCCAATTGGCATTATTTATTTTGTCATTTGGGACGAATAAATAAATAAAACAATAAATAAAAAAAACCCAAAAAACCCTTTATGTGGTGGCGGAAGCACAAGCATGTTGACAACAAAATGCACGCGAAACACGCAAACATTTTCATTTAAAACTAAAATGGTCCAAATAAACGTTCTTGAAGCCATATTGTGTGACAAATTGAGCTTATAAAGCTTAGATTGTGAGACATTAACTTATTCGCGCGAATTACACAACAATTTACTACCTTATCTTAATTTTAACGGGTCAATCTGCCATATGAATGTTTCAGATGATGTTAAAAACGTCACCTGTAATTTTTGGAGGGGAGAGGGCATGGGGGACGTCCAATGTTTTTGGTGGGTGGACACGTGTAACCCCCACCCCCCGCTTGGGCCGCCTAAGGCCACTTCAAAAATCTGTCTAAATTTGGACTATTGCAGACATCTTTGAATACAAATTTAAGCATATGTTTAAGTCACGTGGAATAGTGCTGATACAATGGGAGGAGTTATAGGGCGTTTTAAAAATCATGATTAATTGATTTAAATCCCTATAGACAAATGGTACGAAACTTGAAACCTGTAAAACTTGAATTGCAAACTACAGAGGGCGTACTCCACTATAAATCTACAGAGCATCTGCTCCGTCCTTGGGCCTATTCATCATTAATATCATCAACAAGCCAACATGGAAGATAACAAGATACCAACTCGGCGACACATAAACCCTAGACCCCAAAATAATAACAGAGAATGAGAGAAAAGAGGGGAAAATCCTGTTCAAATTACTCGCACGTTTTCGTTAAACCAGCACTATAGTCGCTGTCATATAAACAATCTAATGTGCGATTGACAATAGCTTTAAATGTCCAACCCACGTGGCAGCGTACGTGACCCGATAAAGATGAAAGTCGCCCATTCTAATAAGTTCTTTTTTCTCTCTTTTTCAAAATCTCAATTGGATGACTTTTTACGTATTAGCACCACACATCTTTTGGCTATTTGGCTCAGTGGCCCCGGGCCTTGATGGCATGACAAGTTAAGGTCATCTTTAAGAGTATTTTACTGGCCTACATGTCTATAAAATTCTCTCTCCCTCTCTTCTTATAATAAAATAAATATGGCTAGTATGTCAGTAAGTAGCATTACATAGTACCTTGTAAAATTACTCCTGGAAAGCGCACGTCTGGTGATAATTGCTTAAGCGCGGATTTGGCGACACGAAACTGTACATAAACAAAAGGGAGAACCACGGGTAAACACTTGTCCCGATGTCTTGTTGTTGCTGGTCTAACTTCAATAGCATCTCAAGAAGGTGCTGGGGTTTCTCTGCGCTCACTTGAGTTCGCAAGACATGCGCGTAATAAGGACACACCGTCAATACACGAGACAAGTTGGTCATGGTTTGTGCCTGATGGTAGGTCCTTCTGAACTCCTAAAGCTCCTTCTTAAGACGAAGTACACCCCCCTAACGTGACACGGGGACGCGAAGGGTTTTTATGCGCCAAGCACCAGGGAGAGATGCACCGTGTTGTCTTTGGAGCTAGAGCAAAGCAAAGCTCCCATCTCAGAGCTTCCTATCACCCGCCATCGTAAAATGGGTCATTGAATCTTGTACAACATTTTTTATCTTACTTAAATTTAATTATTTGTTTTGATGACTGGTGTTAATTTAGTGTTATTAGCATATGAACCTATACCCTTGTTGATGCATTGCCGCACACGTGTTATGTTCAACACGCCATCATCTGGGGTTTAAATCTGCGAGCTACATCACCGACCTGAAATGGAAAAAGACAGTTGTTTTTATAAAGGCCTAATACGGTGCTGAATGAAATGTAAGGAGGACAGATAAAGTTAGAGCGATAGAATGCATTTAGGTTGATGTGCGATTCTGTGCTATCTACGGTAGATAGCAATCGGTTATATATCATGACTTACTGTTTTCGCTTTAAGCCTATATCTGTGGTATGAAAAGTTGATATTATATAAACATCAAACAATCATATCTATCTTTCATATCTCATTAATCTTTAGATTCAAACATGAATAGATCTACATACAGAAAGACACCCCGACAGTACAACAGACAAACTACACATACATCGATCCTCACATACAGCCCCGACACACCACATACCCTGAAACTCTCCATACGTGCTTAAAATACGTGCTCAAAGGTAGTTGTTCCGATTTCTGACCCGATTTTCAACTTGATTTTTCTATTCTACATGAAGGGACATCCTTAAAATAGTCGTATTCCAAAGTTAGAGTTGCATAACTCCAATGGTTTTAAGAAGCACAAGGTGACATGAAATGTGCCCATTGATAGTACACAACCTGGTCGGGTGCAGTTAACCACCTTTGGCAGTAATTCACTGCATTTTGGCCTATAACGTCTAACATCTTGCGCCAAATATTTGACAGAAATAATGAGAAAATATGGGGTTTCTTCTGATATCAAAATATTTTGATGGGCAATTAACAAAGCTAAAGTGATCGGAACACCCACCTTTAAGTCTGATGAAGTTTTTGGCCATATGATCTTAATCCAACAGATTTTGTGCTATCTACGGTAGATAGCAAAAGTCAATTATTGAATTTAAATAAACTGTGCATTTACTTGCGTAAAAACAAACAACTAAGTCAAACATAAAGAGAAAAGTTATTGTTATGTCGATTCGAATTTGAACTTCAGTTGACGAATATAATTAGAAAGTGTCCCTTTCAATAAAATAATTAAGAATTGATGTGGGGATAAACTCTAAATTACAAGTTCAATTTGACCACAATGTTTATTCAGGTGCAACGAAATTAATACAACCGTTGTAAGGTGTATTTTTTTGTCATGAGGTTTATAGTAACAACTAATAGTGGACATCATATTATTAGAATGGACACGGTCGAAACATGAAGGGATGATAGGAGAGTTGTTTTGGGGAGGAGAACATTGGGGAAATATCAGAGTAAATAAAGTGAAACAGAATTTTGTTGATTTCTGGGCTATATTGTGGAACTGAATTTTGTCCCTGGTAAAAAAATCCGGCAAGTTCGGTTCTCTGCATAGACAGTCTGATGACTATAATATAGGTAGGCTTACACTGCAAATCTAAGTGTTATTGATTTGAGTAACGGATAATTAACACTTGAACGCGTTAATGCTCTAAGATTGTACAGTACAGGTACAGGATGAGTTCATTAAGTTTGATTAAGTGTTCACTTATTAACACATTAACGCCTGATGAACGCCTGAAAAATACAAAGATTAACGTGTTAAATAGTTCATATGTGAACATGGCCATATATTAAAGGCATCCAAAGTGTTCAAATATGAACTCTTTAACATATTAACCTACGTATTTTTCAGGCGTTCATCACGCGTTAATGTGTTAATAAGGGCACACTTAATGAAACTTTAATGAACACATCCTATACTTTT
The DNA here is from genome assembly GCA_035610835.1 of Ophiura sarsii. NCBI lineage: Eukaryota > Metazoa > Echinodermata > Ophiuroidea > Amphilepidida > Ophiuridae > Ophiura > Ophiura sarsii. The sequence goes on along the minus strand of CM069444.1, from coordinate 30,639,683 downwards.
ATTGTACAAACTTAGAGCATTAACGCGTTCGAGCGTTAATTATCCGTTACTCAAATCATCAACTCTTAGGCCTATAGATATTTTTGCAGTGCATGTAGAGCCTTTATCTATTTTTTTTCTCGGAATATGGGATTTCAAATAAAGCCGAAGTGGATGCATTTGAACATGATAAAGGGCATCTCACCTGAGACACGTGTCTTGTCTTCACCATTCACCGTGTCGTGTCTTTCGTTTGGTTTAAGAACACCGCCCCCAAACGGAGCATCAGTTATTTGAAAGCAGGTGACCTATATCATCCGCGGTCACGTGATTAGCGTGACCAGTTTGAAAAACAATAATTAATTGTCAGTTTTAGATAAATAATAATTTTCCTGATACATTCTAAGACACTATCATTGACATCGTCCTGTTCTATATTTGACGTTTGAAAATGATATTTCTTCGATTGGTATTGATCTAACCTGCTAATGATAACACGCGGGCCACCGTAATTTATTGTAATTGTTTTAAATATGCGCACGATTTCCTGAATATCAAAACAGCTAATAGCTGACCTAAGAGCAATGCAGAACTAGTGTTTGTATTAAGGGACCTTCATTTATTCATTATGCGATATGGCTCAAAGTATTTTCGAAATACAGGCCTAATTATATAAACGTATTAATATTTCAAGATTTTATGTAATAAAATATATTGTTTTTGTATTAGAATATTAACGCCTTGCAGCAAAGGGCGATAGACAAAAGTTTGCATAGTAGTATTGAAGTAGAAATGAAAAAAAAAGGAAATCTCGGCTATGTATATACATTAGGGCACACATTGCTACCCGCGCGAATCTATGTAAACTGAATGATGCTGCGCGGGAGTTTTCTTAGCGTAGCTGGTCGGGCTCCTAACGCGGTTAAAATAAGCTTTCAACGAAAGTCAGGGGAGTCCGTGGCGAAACAAACCCAACAATCTCAGCCAACTTGAACGGGAGAGGATAACGATAGCAAACAAATACAGTCATTCCCGGGCTAAGAACAACATAGGTGAAAATCCCGATGGAAAACAGCACAATTTCACTAAAGTTTGCACTGTACACACCCCGATGTTGTTGTTTTGGCATGCCCGTCGTTTTTATAAGTCCGTATAAAACGCTTGCCACCCCCTTTTCTTTTTCCCTATCGCTGTGAACATCTGCTAAAAACTAAAACAGTCGTAATTTGGCTATTATCTGTCTCGGTGTCGTCTGGCCGACACAACCGGTTAAACTCTTACTGATATACTTGCTACATATCTCTTACAACTTTCTTCCGATAAATTGAAGGTATTTCATAGGGGAAAAGGATTATATACAACATGCCATATCTGATCAGAGATCGCCTTACATGTATGCCGCGGGCAGCAATGCCATTTTCGGTCATCGCCACCAATACGTCTACCAGGTAAGCCCATCAGTTGCATTCGACGAAAGAAAAGTTTGATACCAGATTTTAGAATAGGCCTAATATCATAAAAGGATGCAGCAAATTATTGTATATAGGCCTATTTCGTTACAACTTTCCCATCAGTTAGTTTGACGACCATTTTTTCGAAAGAACCCGGTGTATCAATATGAACGGTTTATAAGGCGATTGGTTTTGGACGCAAAACTTGATTGAAATACTGCCATGCCACTCAGAGTCGCTAGGGGACGTCATTTAGACGCGCACGAGCGGGGGTTGTATACGGCATACATACAACATCGGATTAAAACCACGGCCTTTATTCCGAATAAGTTATGACAAATTCATTTGGAAATATCAAAATATTTTTAGACAAGTTTCCATCAAATTCAAATAAATAAACAAATTGAAAAAGAATTGGTAAAAATATCATTGAAGACAAAATGGTCAAAAGGTCGCGTTTAAAATTCTTTAAAATGCGCGAGAAAGTGGGAATAAGAACGAAAGGCTTAAATCTGGGTGACCGCGCAATGACTTTTTGATTTTAATGCGATTATACACGCGTAGTGATCTTATGAGTGGCGGGTTTTTGTCTAATTTATTTCCAGTTTTCAAATTTGGCATGTTTAACACGTATTCATGTTAAAATGGCTAGCCTAGTATTCGATTTACAATACAAAATCATTGTTTGCCGCTTGACACTGAGTTGTATACTTCACAATCATACAATGGGTTGGAAGCCTGTCTATCAGGGCAAATGGATAATTCATTTCGACAAAACGCGAAGCTGTCACGTTAATTTTTCAACTTCATTGATTTTTGAGCGCCTTCGATAAAAGTAGGTCCTCCGCCCCCTTAGACAACCGCGTTAAACGCGCGTGGGTAGACCTATGTGTAAATACTAGAGTGACAAGCTGACCGTGTCAATGATCTACCTGAAAACAAGATTTAACAAATAGGTCTATATAATCAGAGACATTGCTTATTTATGCAGGATTTAGAAGTTTTGTCGTATCCCAAATAAATACTTGAGTGAAAAGAGTAATACAAATCAACGTATATCGTAGAATCTTACATTGAACATCTGTAACCACATACTCTCTTAAATCAAAAGATTGACAAGTCAATCTTAAAGATTGTGCTTAGGGAAAGATCTTAAAAGATTGAAAATGTTCAATCTAATAGAGTGAAGTTTCAATCCGATATATGGAAATTTCACTCTATTAATCAAAAGATTGACAAGTCAATCTTAAAGATTGTGCTTAGGGAAAGATCTTAAAAGATTGAAAATGTTCAATCTAATAGAGTGAAGTTTCAATCCGATATATTGAAATTTCACTCTATTAGATTGAACATTTCAATCTTTTAAGATCTTTCCCTAAGCACAATCTTTAAGATTGACTTGTCAATCTTTTGATTTAAGAGAGTATCACTATCAGTCAATTCGTCAAAAGGCAAAGTTGTCAATTTATACTTGTATATAGGCCCAATGCCATAGCATTTTACAACTGGCGTCGAATCAATGTTTGGTAGCGCTTGTTATATTATCAGTATCTTTGAGTGACTCCTTTTATACAAAATAGCCATTGCTAAAACGCATATTATCTAACTAACCCTAAAGATAACTATATGGGCAAACGACTTAAGCATTTGTGAGCAATAGGTAAAAAGGGCTATGTATGTGTCTATAGACATGGATAGCACATTTACAAGTATAGACCGCCTTGCAAGTAATAAAGGCATATGTTGCGTTCAAACGTGTCCGTATAATATTCAGCATGTGTCTTCCTGCTATCTACGGTAGACAGCGCAAGTTGCCATGCGCATCGGACCACTATGGGAATAGCACCCGGTCTATATTCAATTGAATCGGTGCATGACGCCCATCCAATTCATCGCAGTGAATCCTTTTACCAAACTGGCCTATAGCCTATATCATAAAAGAGGTGTGTCTTCTTTCAGAAAATCTTAAACACAATTATTTTACCTGATAAGATTGCAGCTAATCCAAAACACGGTTAACTTCTATTAACAACTAGAAAGCCACACAAGTTTTATATGAAGAGCTTTTTTTCCAAAAGGGCCTACAGACCACCCCCACATGTTACTCATTTTGCATTAGTGAATTTGCATTGACAAGTACATGTTCATTACTTATTCTATGACTTGGATTAGTGCATCCATGCACGCCAATTGAGGCACTAACAATACAAGCCACATCCCACATAATAATGCAAAAATAGTAACATGCAGAAGTGGATGTAAGCCCTTTTGCAAAACAGCTCTTTATATAGGCCTACACATGTATAATTAACTTTGTTTCGAGCTCAAATAATGTCCATTGGTTGTAATTTCTGATGGAAACGTAAGATTAAAGTTATTGTCTGTATTAGGCTATTGGTCTACAGCGAACATCCTATAGGCCTACCCCTTCAAAGAGTACAGCTATCTGTAGCCTATATAACATAATAGCTATCACTCAGTGGCTTTGGTCAAGGACTTCATACCGTTTGAGCAGCAGTCATGGCAGGCCTACTGAACAAACACACTTTACTAACCTGGCGCAACCGGCTAAAAAATATGTGGAAAATGTGATGAGCGGGTTAGGGTGCAGGGATAGGCCTATATAGGACACATTGCATGCACTGCCATTTGAGACAAATTTAGGAAAAACAGTTAGTCTAAAAAAGGTGAAATTATAGGCATAAATCACGGGGGTCGTGAAGTTATGTCCCTGAAGAGTATACCAACCAATGCAACCATGGTTAAGTTTTAATGACTTCTTACACCATGTACGCGCCTTTCGTGTATGTGTCATGCATTGGAGTTTTCTAAATAAAGAAGATAACTTTGAAATTGGAAAACGTTCTCAATAATCACGCTATCGTTTATAGCGACAAATTGAATTTAATGGCAACATAGTTTAAACATGTTAACAGTGTGAATGATTCGCTGAAAACCTTTGCTTACGCAGAGATAAAAACCGAATATTTCTCGCCAATTTGGAACTGATTAAACTATACGACTCAGTAAAAAGATATTACCAACAACTACAAAGAGATATAACGCTTTTGATATGATTTTGATTATAAAGGTACATAATCTATGAATATAAGAAATGCCCGAATAGGAGATACATTTTATACCTGACCGACGAGTCGCGAAGAAACACATCGGGACATATTCGATAAAATATAGATACGTTGGAATGTACTTGGTTGAACAATAGCAAGTAACTCCCTACACTATCACGTGAACGTGATGCATTAAAAAAATGGGTTACGTTTGATTGGGATTTGATACACTAAGCAACACCTGTTGGAATGTATAGGCACTAGATTGAACAATAGCGGGGAAACACCTGACACAGATCACGTGATACATCAAGAAATGGGTAAAACGTTTGAATGTGATTTTATACACTAAGCAGCATCACCTGTTGGAATGTATAGGCACTTAATTGAACAATAGCGGGGAACACCTGACACACATCACGTGATACATGGGTAAAACGTTTGATTGGGATTTGATACACTAAGCAACATCACCTGTTGGAATGTATAGGCACTTGATTGAACAATGGCGGGGAAACTCCCTGACACAGATCACGTGATACATCAAGAAATGGGTAAAACGTTTGAATGTGATTTGAGACACTAAGCAACATCACCTGTTGGAATGTATAGGCACTTGATTGAACAATAGCGGGGAACACCTGACACAGATCACGTGATACATCAAGAAATGGGTAAAACGTTTGAATGTGATTTGAGACACTAAGCAACATCACCTGTTGGAATGTATAGGCACTTGATTGAACAATAGCGGGGAAACACCTGACACACATCACGTGATGCATCAATAAATGGGGGTAACGTGTAAATGGGATTTAATACACTAAGCAGCATCACCTGTTGGAATGTATAGGCACTTGATTGAACAATAGCGGGGAAACACCTGACACACATCACGTGATGCATCAAGAAATGGGGGTAACGTGTAAATGGGATTTAATACACTAAGCAGCATCACCTGTTGGAATGTATAGGCACTTGATTGAACAATAGCGGGGAAACACCTGACACAGATCACGTGATACATCAAGAAATGGGTAAAACGTTTGATTGGGATTTGATACACTAAGCAACACCTGTTGGAATGTATAGGCACTAGATTGAACAATAGCGGGGAAACACCTGACACAGATCACGTGATACATCAAGAAATGGGTAAAACGTTTGAATGTGATTTTATACACTAAGCAGCATCACCTGTTGGAATGTATAGGCACTTAATTGAACAATAGCGGGGAACACCTGACACACATCACGTGATACATGGGTAAAACGTTTGATTGGGATTTGATACACTAAGCAACATCACCTGTTGGAATGTATAGGCACTAGATTGAACAATAGCGGGGAAACACCTGACACACATCACGTGATGCATCAATAAATGGGGGTAACGTGTAAATGGGATTTAATACACTAAGCAGCATCACCTGTTGGAATGTATAGGCACTTGATTGAACAATAGCGGGGAAACACCTGACACACATCACGTGATGCATCAAGAAATGGGTAAAACGTTTGAATGGGATTTGAGACACTAAGCAACATCACCTGTTGGAATGTATAGGCACTTGATTGAACAATAGCGGGGAAATTCCCCGACACACATCACGTGATGCATCAATAAATGGGGGTAACGTGTAAATGGGATTTGATACACTAAGCAGCATCACCTGTTGGAATGTATAGGCACTTGATTGAACAATAGCGGGGAAACACCTGACACACATCACGTGATGCATCAAGAAATGGGTAAAACGTTTGAATGGGATTTGATATACACTAAGCAGCATCACCTGTTGGAATGTATAGGCACTTGATTGAACAATAGCGGGGAAACACCTGACACACATCACGTGATGCATCAAGAAATGGGTAAACGTTTGAATCGGATTTGATACACTAAGCAACATCACCTGTTGGAATGTATAGGCACTTGATTAAACAATAGCGGGGAAACTCCTTGACAAGTTGACACTATCCCATGATGCATCAAGAAATGGGTATGTAAACATTTGAATGGGATTTGATACATTAAGCAACATCATGCACCTGTTGGAATGTATAGGCACTTGATTGAACAATAGCGGGGAAACTCCCTGACACACATCACGTGATGCATCAATAAATGGGGGTAACGTGTAAATTCCCCGACACACATCACGTGATGCATCAATAAATGGGGGTAACGTGTAAATGGGATTTGATACACTAAGCAGCATCACCTGTTGGAATGTATAGGCACTTGATTGAACAATAGCGGGGAAACACCTGACACACATCACGTGATGCATCAAGAAATGGGTAAAACGTTTGAATGGGATTTGATACACTAAGCAGCATCACCTGTTGGAATGTATAGGCACTTGATTGAACAATAGCGGGGAAACACCTGACACACATCACGTGATGCATCAAGAAATGGGTAAACGTTTGAATCGGATTTGATACACTAAGCAACATCACCTGTTGGAATGTATAGGCACTTGATTGAACAATAGCGGGGAAACACCTGACACACATCACGTGATGCATCAATAAATGGGGGTAACGTGTAAATGGGATTTGATACACTAAGCAACATCACCTGTTGGAATGTATAGGCACTTGATTGAACAATAGCGGGGAAACACCTGACACACATCACGTGATGCATCAATAAATGAGGGTAACGTGTAAATGGGATTTGATACACTAAGCAACATCACCTGTTGGAATGTATAGGCACTTGATTGAACAATAGCGGGGAAATTCCCCGACACACATCACGTGATGCATCAATAAATGGGGGTAACGTGTAAATGGGATTTGATACACTAAGCAGCATCACCTGTTGGAATGTATAGGCACTTGATTGAACAATAGCGGGGAAATTCCCCGACACACATCACGTGATGCATCAATAAATGGGGGTAACGTGTAAATGGGATTTGATACACTAAGCAGCATCACCTGTTGGAATGTATAGGCACTTGATTGAACAATAGCGGGGAAACACCTGACACACATCACGTGATGCATCAATAAATGGGGGTAACGTGTAAATGGGATTTGATACACTAAGCAACATCACCTGTTGGAATGTATAGGCACTTGATTGAACAATAGCGGGGAAACACCTGACACACATCACGTGATGCATCAATAAATGGGGGTAACGTGTAAATGGGATTTGATACACTAAGCAGCATCACCTGTTGGAATGTATAGGCACTTGATTGAACAATAGCGGGGAAATTCCCCGACACACATCACGTGATGTATCAATAAATGGGGGTAACGTGTAATTGGGATTTGATACACTAAGCAGCATCACCTGTTGGAATGTATAGGCACTTGATTGAACAATAGCGGGGAAATTCCCCGACACACATCACGTGATGCATCAATAAATGGGGGTAACGTGTAAATGGGATTTGATACACTAAGCAGCATCACCTGTTGGAATGTATAGGCACTTGATTGAACAATAGCGGGGAAACACCTGACACACATCACGTGATGCATCAATAAATGGGGGTAACGTGTAAATGGGATTTGATACACTAAGCAACATCACCTGTTGGAATGTATAGGCACTTGATTGAACAATAGCGGGGAAATTCCCCGACACACATCACGTGATGCATCAATAAATGGGGGTAACGTGTAAATGGGATTTGATACACTAAGCAGCATCACCTGTTGGAATGTATAGGCACTTAATTGAACAATAGCGGGGAACACCTGACACACATCACGTGATACATGGGTAAAACGTTTGAATGGGATTTGATACACTAAGCAACATCACCTGTTGGAATGTATAGGCACTTGATTGAACAATAGCGGGGAAACACCCGACACACATCACGTGATACATGGGTAAAACGTTTGAATGGGATTTGATACACTAAGCAACATCACCTGTTGGAATGTATAGGCACTTAATTGAACAATAGCGGGGAAACACCTGACACACATCACGTGATACATGGGTAAAACGTTTGAATGGGATTTGATACACTAAGCAACACCACCTGTTGGAATATTAGGCACTTGATTGAACAATAGCGAGGAAACTCCTTGACTCTATCACGTGATGCATCAAGAAATGGGTAAAACGTTTGAGTGAGATTTGATACATTATAAGCAACATCACCTGTTGGACCTGATTGAACGATACGACCTATACTACAGGTAGACTTAACATGAAACAACATTACCTGTTGGCTGTTGTTCGGGTGTCCAATGGAATGTATATGCACCTGGTTGAATAATATAACGTACACTGGAAAGACTCCCTTATATGGACCTATCCAGTGTTACACTAAAAACTGTATGTAAACGTTGAATGTGATTTGACTATAAACACCCGTTGAAATATATGGCCACTAGATCGAACAATACGACCTATTAAACGGTGAAAGTGTCATACTTTTATTTTGTATGAAATATATTATCTTTTGTTTCATATTGTATTTGAATTTTTGAAATCTTGTATACATTAGAGATCGAATACTACTCTCTTTCAGCAGGCCAATTATGTGTACAATTGTATCAAGGCTTACGAAATAAATTCTATAAAAACTACCTTTATTGAAACAATAGCTTATTATAGACCTACAGTAAACAACAATGATGAACAACTATGATGCGCTTGATGTAGCGATGTCGTTGGACAGTAGATAGTATATCGTGTCTCATACACAAATTATAGGTAGGCCTATATTCAGTAGATAACCCCACACACAAATCATTGCTATCTTCAGTAGATAACCCCGTGCATCATACACAAATAATGGCTATCTTCAGAAGATAACCCCGTGCAGCATACACAAATCATTGCCATCTTCTGTAGATAACACCGTGCATCATACACAAATAATTGCTATCTTCTGTATAGATAACACCGTGCATCATACACAAATAATTGCTATCTTCAGTAGGATAACCCCGTGCAGCATACACAAACAATTGCTATCTTCAGAAGATAACCCCGTGCAGCATATACAAACAATTGCTATCTTTAGTAGATAACCCCGTGCATCATACACAAATAATTGCTATCTTCAGTAGATAACCCCGTGCATCATACACATATAATTGCTATCTTCAGTAGATAACCCCGTGCATCATACACAAATAATTGCTATCTTCAGTAGATAACCCCGTGCATCATACACAAATAATTGCTTTCTTCAGTAGATAACCCCGTGCATCATACACAAATAATTGCTATCTTCAGTAGATAACCCCATGCATCATGCACATAATTGCTATCTTCAGTAGATAGCACCGTGTCTTATACACAAATCATTCCTATCTTCAATACATAGCTTCTTCATGCACAGTTTATCTTTCCTATGATATAATTTTAGGTTTCTTTTAGGTTATATCGGTGTTTAAATGATCCCTTGTTATCTTAATTCCACCACTGACATTAATGACACACAATATACATGTATGACATAAATATAGGCCTTTGACTGAAATAATGGCGTAGAAAAAGAACATGTTAACGTGTTCAACGCTGATGGCGTCTGTCTTGGTCACTAACACCAGTTGGTAAGTCCCCGGTGTTTAAACATTACATTTAATCATGTTTGATAAACCAGGCATCACGCACTTCGGAATCTAGTTAAAGGATGACAAAACCCCAAAGTCAACGAAGTAAAAGTCCATTTTAATCTCTTCACCTTTTATGCCCGAAATAAGTTGTGGATTTGGCAAACATAAAATGATCGGTTGGTTGTTGTAACAGCCACTAAAGTAAGGACTATACGGTCAGTAATATTCATCTTTCAACCTGGCTTCTTATTTCTTACCTATAAACAAAAAATGTTCTTGGCACAAACCAATTACAAACTAAACACAAACACAAAATGTTAAAAAGCTTAAAGAGAATAATGGTTGGTTTGATGATTTTTATGATTTTTGGACGGAATTCAAATCTAAAGATATGCGACGACTGTTGGTTAACGCCAAACAAAACTTTCTATTTTAAGGCCTAAGTGGGCACCCTACTCCATATATATCTCACGTGGACCCTGTCACGTCTACGACGATTCATACACCACTCCAAAAGCTGACGGCGCGACCAGGGAATTGATCACAAATATTTGGACAGCCAAAAATTGCCCCCGCTCTCCAGCTATGCATCGACTGTGAAACACTCTCTTCCCATCTCTTAAAGCATGTTAAACAATTCATATAGATCCCTGATATCTCGCTCCAATTTTATCTCTGATCACGTGATCATATTTCAAGTAAATCTGTCAATACGTGATCACGGAAGTGGGAGTTCTCCTGCCAGTGTTCTTATACCCGATATAAGATGTGTACAGGAGGCGAAAGCCAAATAAGAAACCCTCTTTATGTCTTAACCCCCTGTAGGCGAATTGTGGTTGAGTAGATATATGGAAAGGCTTATACGAGATCTGGTTTTCAAAATCATTAATGTTTTAAGATTAAATTTACACAAAATGAGAGAAATTTGAACTTTCACTACTATTTCTGATTCAGTATACGAATTGTATTCGATTGAGTCCAAACATGCATAGTCTTGTGTCAGTGGTTATTGCATACAAGATCCAAGATAAAGTAGACATACCATGAAGATGCTGATCTTCAAGTATACTACATGCGCACGCGAGCAAAGGCTTAAAGTTGGGCGAGTAAAGTGAACCCGGCTCTCTGGTTAAGTACAAGACAAATGCTTCGAATTTTACGCGGGATCTTTTGAGATGAATGTGTGCACGTTGTTTTAACCTCCCGTGAACCCCAAAAGGTTCGGATCACGATGGCGGGCCCCTCGTGTACGTACATATAACACTACCCCGTACCCACGGGATGCAAAGGACGGTCATCATTCCGGCGACACATCGTTTTTATCTCTCATATAGCATCGATGGTCGAACCATTTCGGTACGGTTTCCTCTTCTTGACAAGTTTTAGTGGACAGCAGCTGTCCGTTTGGAGTAGGTACTTCTGGGCGCGCTGACGAGACGAGTGACAACGCGACAATTTATGATATAGATTCATATTATCTTTAAACCATAGCAAAACACTAACATATTTCATCAACCGTGCCACGATGTAGCGTTTCTGCTATTTTAGCCAGTTGGACAAGTACCCCTTTTGAAAAAATGGTGTATTATGGACGGAGACAATTTCACGCGATGCATCAAAATTGGTCCTGTCGGACACAATTTGTTGTATAATATTGCATATCGGAGACAGATATGTAGATTATGATTCCGTCTAATATTACTCTTGACTTCCATTTATTTTATAACTGTATGACTGATACATTAGTAGGTGTCGGTCCATTAATTGGAGCAGAAAAGTGACAAAAGTGAATTCTTTTTTAGAAAATAAAGGCATATTTTTGTAATTGGGTTAATAACACAGCCAGTTATAGGCCTACGTTACTCGGTTGGCCAGAATACCTTCACCTATTCAAAATGCTAAAATACCTTAGTGACTTTGTATAATTCTACACGGGAGAGGTCCACCCCTAATGCGTGACAACAAATAACATTCAATGGGAAAACGGCGGCATACGAAGCTCTCCTTTTAGATTTACACTAAAAACAAAATTATGTTGATATTTGAAAGTAATAAAAGCACTGAAATATTTCAAATTATTAATTATTTGGACGTTTTGGAGTTTTATATTGACGATATCACACAATCGACTCGACACCCATACAATACAATGCATTCAATGTATATCGGCCGAGTGCACTACACCAAATTTGCGTAAAAAGACTTGTATGATACAAGTTGTCGAACGGGAGTTGCTATCGTCCGTAGATAGCAGTGCACATCGATTATGTGTACATACACGGGACAGAGTGTCAGATATGCGACGAGATAACCCCTTTTCCTTAATATGCTCAATGAAAAAAGGCCCGATGCGAAAAATCTGAATAAAAAGACAAATAAAACAGATTCTTTACCAAAGACCATTCATTTATCAAGAACGATCACAGAAGCCTGAAAATTAAAAGGAATATTAATGATGAAATCCATTTTTTTGTTATTAAAAATCATTTATATAGCTGTTTGCATTACAGCGAACCAGGAGGACATACCTCAATTTCAACGTTATCTAAAATGTGTTCTTACAAATTGTCGATAAAATGGAAATGACATACGGTATATGTTTTGAACAGCATTTTATGTTTAAATTATAGTTTGTTTTTCAATTGAATATTTTCACGTCGCCAGAATAATCAGATCATATTGTATATCTTCTCGAAACATAGGCTTCAGAAGTGGTAATCGTGAGCCCGGGTATAGTGAGCAGCCTGTAGGAGGTGCAGAGCTAACAAAATCAATGCAAGATAGGAAGATTTGGGATCGTGGTTCCGTCGTTCAATGGGACAAAACTCGTAAATGTATTCTGCTTTTGCTGGTCAAATTTTGAAATTAGATGTCAAATATTCCAATATGAATATTATTTCGGTGTAACTCTTATAGGCCTACCTGTAGATTTAAAAATATGAAATATGAAATATGATCTAATATTAATAGGACAACTAATTAATTTTTATTATCGAAAGCGGTGCACTGGAGTTGCAGCATTCGTAATACGTGTTGACAACTTACTGGTCCGAGACCGTCCGAGCTATAATAGCAGTAGCATCTCGTATTCATCCTGAACCTCTAAAACAAATAGAAATCATATTGGGATAGGGGGACTTATTCAATTTGGTAAAAAAGAAAGAGAGAAAGAGTGAGAGTAAAGAAAACAATATATCTGATCAATATGCATCTCATGTCCAATATTTGCCAGATTTTCGTCGCTCTAAGGCTTTTAAAAACTTAACTAAGCGCATCACACCAATTCGTTGCATTGCCCGTACCCCCACTGCAGTGCTCGCGATTAAAAACTCACAAAGCTTACAAATCGACAATTCGGCCAATAACGCCTCGGTATATTTTGAACAGCCAGAAGAGCCCCGTAGCTGTGTATCTACCGACGCTTAACGTTATTTTCATTTAGCGCACAACAGAAATTGAAAACGAATCCTTAATTCATATCTCTTTGCCTTGTGTTTAAAAAACTGGCGAAGACTTGGAAGTTCAATTTCTCATCTGCTTATCGCGATAGGGTGTCGTCACACACACGTTGTCATTTTAAATACGTCTTAAATTGTTTTCTATTCAGATTTTCCAAACGGATTAATACTTTCGGGATGATTAAAGAAAACACGTATGACGAGAGGGGAGCGGACAGTTTCGTGATGCCATTAGGTATAAACGTGATCTCAAACGCAAATTATTTCTACTTATCTTTCACATTATTATCAAACTATTTTATTTATTTCATAAGAGAGAAAAGGAATTCTCTTTATCCGACTAATAACTCGTCAAAACAATATAAATCCATTTCTCATATTAGTTTTTACGTTTGTGTGATTTCTTCCTTTATTTACTTTCGATTATAATTGTTTAAATCGTGGGGAAGTTTTAAGTAATAAAGGATTTGACGGGATATCCACGGTATTACAATTATGCGTACATGTCCTAGGAGATGAGCTTATATTCCACTAATTAAACCGGTGAACAGGATTATTTTGTTCCTTTTAAATTTGTCGACAAGGACCATTGTAATCTACTTTACCGAAAGTATTCCACTTAATCACTTTAATATGGAGATTTAAAGGTATATTTTGAGATACCATTCCGTATAGGCCTACAGTTGCCTTTTTGAAATGTGATATCGAGTTCATAAACTCTTCTAGATTTTGACAGAACTAATTATGTTTGAACTTTGCTATCTACGGTAGATAGCATATAGCATTTAATTAAGCGCAATAAAGAGAAAAACACTTTAAACAAATAAAACAAAATACGGAAATCGCATTTCTGTACCCTTTTTTAAGTGTGCATGTGGTTTAATTTGATTCACTTTATTATAACACTTTTACCTTTAATATTCAAAACAGATTTTTAAGAAACCTTTCCCAACTTTTAAAATCTATTTCAAGAAATACTGAACCAATACTAGGCATGTTTGTACTCATTTTAATGCATTTCTCATGTTGATTCCAAACATAGTGATGAAATTCAATAATGTTGACATCTTTGAAACAATTTGTGACATTTTGGAACTCGTGAGCAGATGACTGCCGTGTGGAAAGTGTTAATTGTGCTTTTCAAATTGTAATGCAGGTTTATGAGTAATCATCATAACGGTGATTTAGATATAACAATGAAATACGATACGTTGCAGGTTGTCTTCATTTGAAAATGCATTGTACTTGATTGATACTTGAAGTTGCAATGATTAGACATTTGACTTTTTACAGGAAGAGTTCATATCAAAGCACTTTATTTTCCCAATTCTATAGCGAGTGTCATCTTCAAATGTCATCTCATCAAGAGGCAAATCGTGCACAAACTTTGTTTTATACCAAAATGAACCAACAGTTGCATACATAGGCATTACTTGGAAGTCTAGGAGGGGCTGGTAAACTGTATTATAAAGATTGACATTTTTAACGTACGAAAACCTAAATATTCAACAATTTGCTACTTTGGCGAAAAAGATCCTGACATAAATAAATCAATAAATAAATCGCGTGAACAATTGAGGACCCTAGTGCTATTAAAAGAAGGTTAAGTCACATTGAGAAAATTTTTTGTTGTTGGAATGCTCATAAAGTTATGTCTGATTACGCGGGCACTCCCTCCCATATCATGTTATACGCAATGGGGTGCGTGCACGGTGCATGTAGCAAATGTGGGTAAAACAATTAATGCCACTGTTGGAATGCTGTCATCTGTTATATAATTAATTGCGATCTACGTATTCGGGTCGAATGCTTATGAAATCCCCTTCCACAAATAACCCGTACATGCACCCCTATGCATATCTGGCAATGGGCAATGGGCAATGGTGGTGTTCATGTAGGCAAATGTTGGTAAAATGTTGGAATGCTGTCACCTGTGCATTAATTGCGGTCATTCTAGGTACTTCTAGGGGGTGGGAGCATGGGGTGGGGTGGGGGCATGGGGGTGTGGGCATGGGGGTGGGGGAATGGGGGCAGGCATGGGATTAGGGGGCATAACCAACTACTTTTTGTTGATATACATTAGAGTTTGTCATTTCATTTTGGGTTGGGGTCAGGTGGAGGGGGCGAGCCTGCCGACAGGGGGAACATGCTCCCCTTTCCCTCTATAGTTATACGCCCCTGGTCACCTGTTAATCAATTGTGGATACGCATAGACAGGGGTTAAATGCATGTAACATCCCCCTTCCACAAATAGTGCACCCGTTCAATGGTAGTTACGCAATTAATGCGTGTGTTCAAAACCACCTGTTGGGATGTATGCACATGGCTACACAATAGGATGTATCCCATTAAAATGTATCCCATGACTGCTACATGTAGTATAGCTAAGCCCAAGTGTGGACAACAACACTGGTTGGAATGTACTTATACAATGGGGTGTCTGTAATTATTACAATTTAGGGCGTGTTCACACTATAGCTAGTTTTCTCCACGACCCGGGTCGGACCCAAGTCGAACCCGGGTTGAAGTCTAGTGTGAACAGAAAAATAGGCTCAAAAAACCGACCCGGGTCGAAAATTACAACCCTGCGAAAGTGAAGGGTAGAACCCGGGTTCAACCCGGGTTCAACCCGGGTCGACTGTAGTGTGAACAGAAATCGCTGTTCCACCCGGGTTGCAAACCTGACTGCTAACCTCTGACCGTAGTGGTTTACGTCAGTTTTCAGCTTTGCTTCGCACGCTCTCGTTTGCCTTTGGTTCTGGTTGAAATCTTTATCAAATTTGTCAAAATGGCAAATAAATGGAGTCAAATTGAAACGGAAGCCATGATGGAACTCTGGGCGGATAGACCGTGCAAATTAGTTTGAACTCAATGATCCACAATAAGGATATTTACGCCAATATATCACGCCACATGGAGGCAATGGGTTTTCACCGTAACATTGAGCAACATTGAGCAATGTCAAAATAAAATCAAAGCACTCAAGAAAAAAATCACAGATACTGAAACACATAACAACAAGTCTGGAACCCAAATCTTTCTTTGGATTTGCCAGTGTTTTGGAATATAGATTGCATGTTATGTTCTGCACCAGATATTTTGTTTTAGACCGGCGTACAGAATCCCTACATACGTATTTTATAAACTTTTTAGCTTAAAAACAGTTTGAGATAAAACTTAAATATCCAGTTAAAAAAACCCTAAAAAACCCCACGGCCAACACTTGCAACAAACAGAGTTTGACATACATAGCGCTCTAGTGTGAACAGAAAATGAATTATCGATCAATCGGGGTTCGACCCGGGTCCGACCCGGGTTGAGGAAAAAGCCATAGTGTGAACACGCCCTAAGTCGGGGGTTTGAGGAATAACCACTTACTGGTACCTAGGCAATTGTACACCTGTCTGTAGGTTAAACAATAGAATGTTATCATAGGTACTACAGGACGGTTAAGGATGTGATAATTTGAGTACAATTGAATTGTTAATATTATGTCATATGATATCTTGTAATGATGTAAACCTGTTTCTCAATTTTGTTATCTACTGAAGATAGCATGAAATGAAATAAACTCCCTAAAAAAAGTTCGGATTTTTTTTCAATCACCAATTTTTCGGATATTTCGTAATGTATCCATATTGTGTTTCCTCTCCATAAAAAGCTGATGTGTTCTTCTTTTCCAACGATACCTCATTTGTAGCAATCACTTGTTTCAGTGCCCAGTGACTTGCTTGACAACATGGGGAGGTCCCATTATATTTTGTGCTCAAAAGTCAATGGATCATCACTCTGCACGTCAGTGATCAGACGACACAGTTGTTCTATTGAGTATGAAATAGTTGCAATTTTGGCACATTCAGATTGTGACCTCCTCATGTTCTCAAACACACAGAAAACACTATGTAAAAAAATTACACAAATTATGTAAAAAATACACAATCTGTGTAAAAATAGAACTCCATAATACTATGTAAACAGTTGTGTTAAGCTTTTGCATAGGAATTTACACAAGCTTGTGTATATATTACATGTTTTATGTAAACTCTTACATAATAATTATGGAGTTCTATATTTACATAATTTTTTACATAGTGTTTTCTGGGTGAACTATTTGCTGAGCACTGATAATGGTGATTGCTACAAATGGGGTATCGTCGGAAAGAGGAACACATCAGCTTTTCATAGAGAGGAAACACAATATGAATACATTACGAAATATCCAGAAAATTGGAGATTGAAAAAAGTTTCCGATTTTTTTTCTGAGGAGTTTACAATGTTTACCAGGGTCTCCTTTCGTAACAACTATGCTATCTACCGTAGATAGCATGGCAGCATTACATTAACACTTAATAGCAAGCCCGGCTTCTTTAACGACGCCAATCGTCAAACTAGTAGAATGAAGTTTGACTCTCTGATGGAATATAATTTTATATCAAGACATATGAAAATCCCAGAACTTAATCTATAACTAACTAGTTGAGTTCTAAAAACACGCGACTTTAACCGTCTTTCCCCTTCTCTCTCTCCTTGACTTTTACGAATTGGTATTCCGAATCCAAAAATTCAAACATCAGGCAAAACACTGCCTGCTCAATGACGACGTGTTCCATCTATCGCCTATTGCGACTCTTTCTGATTACGTATTCCTTGCAGGAGCTGTTAGCCCGTCATGTTCCGACGTCCTAAAGGCGCGCAAATGGCGTGTATTCCAACGCCACAATATACGGCAAGGACTACTAGTATTCACTTTCCATACCTCCGTATACCCTCGATTTTGTCGCTATCGTGTTTGCTTTTCACCTAACTCTACAATGGAGGCTTAAGCTAAACATGTTGCGGTGAGCTAAATCAACACCACGAACATGATCAAAATGCTGACGATTTCCCCCCTCTCATTTTGCTGACAAGTTTTTATGTTTAGATGGCACCGCGCGTATGAAGTATTGTAATGGTAAAATGTAGACCAGACGCCCCGAGTTAAAGTAATTCAATGCGTTACATTACGGCTAATCATGTTTTAAGCATACTTTGATATTATTGTAAAACACATTCGATATGTTTTTGGCTGAGGATTATTTTCAATTAATGTTATTTTCATTTATTTTAAATACAAATCAATCAAATTATGTTTGGTAACCATGTTAGTTGTTTTCTGCGGCTGTTCCTCTTGGTCTAATGATGCCGCATTCGGTTGGGCCATTGATCACAATTGCTATATAGCAAGTTAGAAACGTATAAGTGTTATACCCTTAATTATCAAATTAGTGTTCTTTATATGCAAAGCACTTACATTTTCGTTTGATAGTAAGATACAATGGCGGATCCAGGATTTAAAACAGGGCCGAAATAATGTAGTGACCAATTTGAGCGTCCAGGGGCTCGGTTTAAGGCCCTATCCCATCTAAGCTCCTGAGCCTGTGGATTATAGGCTTTCTGAGAGGCTCAGGAAAGTTCTCCTGGGATCCTATATTGTATCAAATAACTTGCAATTTCTAGAACAAAAATGTTTCAAGTCAAATGACCTTTCTTCCCCCCTCTTGCCCTCTCGTTTCCCCCTTTCTCTCGCCCTGTCTTTGCAAATTTTACGGACGGTGGGTGCCCGACCCCGTCGCGCCTGGATTAAGCACATTTGCTATCTACCGTAGATAGCAAAAAGTACTGCATATACTTTGAAACAATTAGTGTTTTTACTTTATATTGAATTAAATGTAAAGCTTTTTGAAATAGGATTATTACTGATAAACATTTACTCTTGCAGAGTCAGAGCCATTTGAAATACATTTAAGATATTCACTCATGGAGTTAGTATCAAAATTATTATTGTATCTATAATTTCTTGCATAAAATGGTCAGAGATAACTATATCTTCAAAACCGGTGTCCTATCTGCCCCTGTATAGAATGATTGACCGTGTGTTGGAGACGTTGGCAAAAATCTCATGTAAGATAGTTTAGTTTCATTGGATAAACTCGATAGGATGCGCTGAGATAACTTCTGTATTGGTATTTTAACACTTTGCACGCGGCTATTAGTTTTACCTTCACAAAACAGATTTTCAGAAACCTTTCCCAACTTTCAAAGTGTATCTCAAGAATTACTGAACCGATAATACATGTATATTAGGCATAGGTCTATTTGTTCTTATTTCAATTAATTTCTTATTGAGATTCCAAATATGGTGATGTGATTCAATAATTGTGACATTTTTGAAACATTTTGTGAACATTTGGAACTGTCGTCAGCCTGCCGCGTGGAAAGCGTTAATAGGCTATACAGGGTGTATCAAAAAAAACCGCAACACTTTTTGTCGCGAGCTCTACGATTAATACGGCAAATCACAAATCACTCTAACATTTATACATTCTGTTAGGTCTACTTATTGGCTATCACATAGTCAAATTACAACGATATCGATTATTTATGGCACGCCGTTTGGGTCAAAATTAACAATGTTTTTGTATATCAATATGTGTTTTACATGTTGTTTTTTGTATATCAATTTGTGATTTACATGTGTGTTTTTTGTATATCAATTTGTGTTTTACGTGTTGTTTCAAAATTAACATTGTTTTTGTATATAGATTGGTGTTTTAATTGCTTTTTTGTATATCAATTTGTGTTTTACATGTAGTTTTTGTGGACATCAATATGTGTTTTACTTGTCGTTTTTTTACATTTTGAACCAAACGGCGTGCCTATGCCACGCCGTTTGGTTCAATAATGTGTCGACGTGTCGTTTTTTTACAATTTGAATCAAACGGCGTTCCTTGGCACGCCATTTGGTTCAAAACTTAAAAACACCATGTTAATTTTGAACCAAACGGCGTTCCTTGGCACGCCATTTGGTTCAAAATTAAAAAACCACCAAAGCATCCCTACAAGCATCCGTAGTATCCCTTCTATCTCAAAGTGCCATTTCGTCCAATAGCCACTTGGTCCAATAACCACTTGGTCCAATAGCCACTTCGTCCAATGTCATTTTGTGAATGCTCTATTGCCACTTCGTCCAATGCCATTTCGTCCATTAACCAGTTCGTCCAATGCCATTTCGTCTAATGCCATTGTCCAATGCCATTTCGTCTAATCCCATTGTCCAATGCCATTTCGTCTAAGGCCATTTCGTCCATTAGCCACTTGGTCCGATAACCACTTGGTCCAATAGCCACTTCGTCCAATGTCACTTGGTCCAATAGCCACTTGGTCCAATAGCCATTTTGTCCATTCCCACTTCGCCAAATAGCCATTTGGTCCAATGCCATTTGGTCCAATAACCATTTCGTCGATACCCATTTGGTCCAATAGCCATTTGGTCCAATAGCCATTTGGTCCAATGTCACTTGGGTCAATAGCCACTTCGTCCAATAGCCATTTTGTCCATTCCCACTTCGTCCAATAGCCATTTCGTCCAATGCCATTTGGTCCAATAGCCATTTGGTCCAATAGCCATTTAGTCCAATAGCCATTTCGTCTAAAAGCCATTTCGTCCAATAGCCATTTTGGTCCACAATAGCCATTTCGTCCAATACCACCCACTTCGTCCAATAACCATAACAATTTCGTCCAATAGCCATTTCGTCCAATAACCAATTCGTCCAATTGCCATTTCGCCCAATAGCCATTTCGTCCAAAAGCCATTTCGTCCAATAGTCATTTCGTCCAAAAGCCATTTGGTCCAATAGCCATTTGGTCCAATAGCCAGTTGGTTCAATAGCCATTTGGTCCACAATAGCCATTTCGTCCAATAACCACTTCGTCCAATAACCATTTCGTCCAATAGCCATTTCGTCCAATAGCCATTTCGTCCAATAGCCATTTCGTCCAATACCCACTTCGTCCAATAACCATAACCATTTCGTCCAATAGCCATTTCGTCCAATAACCAATTTGTCCAATAGCCATTTCGCCCAATAGCCATTTCGTCCAATAGCCATTTCGTCCAATAACCAATTTGTCCAATAGCCATTTCGCCCAATAGCCATTTCGTCCAAAAGCCATTTCGTCCAAAAGCCATTTCGTCCAATAGCCATTTCGTCCAATACCCACTTCGTCCAATAACCATAACCATTTCGTCCAATAGCCATTTCGTCCAATAACCAATTTGTCCAATAGCCATTTCGCCCAATAGCCATTTCGTCCAATAGCCATTTCGTCCAATAATCAATTCGTCCAATAGCCATTTCGCCCAATAGCCATTTCGTCCAAAAGCCATTTCGTCCAATACCCACTTCGTCCAATAACCATAACCATTTCGTCCAATAGCCATTTCGTCCAATAACCAATTTGTCCAATAGCCATTTCGCCCAATAGCCATTTCGTCCAAAAGCCATTTCGTCCAATAGCCATTTCGTCCAATAGTCATTTGGTCCAAAAGCCATTTCGTCCAATAGCCATTTGGTCCAATAGCCATTTGGTCCAATAGCCATTTGGTCCACAATAGCCATTTCGTCCAATAACCACTTCGTCCAATAACCATTTCGTCCAATAGCCATTTCGTCCAATAACCACTTCGTCCAATAGCCATTTCGTCTAATAGCCATTTCGACCAATAGCCATTTCGCCCAATAGCCATTTAATAGCCATTTCGACCAATAGCCATTGTAGTTGACTTTTGATGGGAAGCAATCGGACGAAATGGCTATTGGGCGAAATGGCTATTAGACGAAATGGCTATTGGACGAAGTGGTTATTGGACGAAATGGCTATTGGACGAAATGGTTATTGGACGAAGTGGTTATTGGACGAAATGGCTATTGTGGACCAAATGGCTATTGGACCAAATGGCTATTGGACCAAATGGCTATTGGACCAAATGGGTATGGACCAAATGGTTATTGGACCAAATGGCATTGGACCAAATGGCTATTGGGTGAAGTGGGAATGGACAAAATGGCTATTGGACGAAGTGGCTATTGGACCAAGTGACATTGGACGAAGTGGCTATTGAACGAAATGACATTGGACGAAGTGGCTATTGGACCAAGTGGTTATCGGACCAAGTGGCTAATGGACGAAATGGCCTTAGACGAAATGGCATTGGACAATGGGATTAGACGAAATGGCATTGGACAATGGCATTGGACGAACTGGTTAATGGACGAAATGGCAGCAATCACAAAATGACATTGGCAAAGTGGCTATTGGACCAAGTGGGTATTGGACCAAGTGGCTATTGGACGAAATGGCACTTTGAGATAGAAGGGATGCTACTAATGCTTGGGATAGTAGGAATGGTTTGGTGGGTTTTTTTAATTTTGAACCAAATGGCGTGCCAAGGAACGCCGTTTGGTTCAAAATTAACATGGTGTTTTTAATAGCCATTTCGTCCAATACCCACTTCGTCCAATAACCATAACCATTTCGTCCAATAGCCATTTCGTCCAATAACCAATTTGTCCAATAGCCATTTCGCCCAATAGCCATTTCGTCCAAAAGCCATTTCGTCCAATAGTCATTTCGTCCAATAGTCATTTCGTCCAAAAGCCATTTCGTCCAATAGCCATTTGGTCCAATAGCCATTTCGTCCAATAGCCATTTGGTCCACAATAGCCATTTCGTCCAATAACCACTTCGTCCAATAACCATTTCGTCCAATAGCCATTTCGTCCAATAACCACTTCGTCCAATAGCCATTTCGTCTAATAGCCATTTCGACCAATAGCCATTTCGCCCAATAGCCATTTAATAGCCATTTCGACCAATAGCCATTGTAGTTGACTTTTGATGGGAAGCAATCGGACGAAATGGCTATTGGGCGAAATGGCTATTGGGCGAAATGGCTATTAGACGAAATGGCTATTGGACGAAGTGGTTATTGGACGAAATGGCTATTGGACGAAATGGTTATTGGACGAAGTGGTTATTGGACGAAATGGCTATTGTGGACCAAATGGCTATTGGACCAAATGGCTATTGGACCAAATGGCTATTGGACCAAATGGGTATGGACGAAATGGTTATTGGACCAAATGGCATTGGACGAAATGGCTATTGGGCGAAGTGGGAATGGACAAAATGGCTATTGGACGAAGTGGCTATTGGACCAAGTGACATTGGACGAAGTGGCTATTGAACGAAATGACATTGGACGAAGTGGCTATTGGACCAAGTGGTTATCGGACCAAGTGGCTAATGGACGAAATGGCCTTAGACGAAATGGCATTGGACAATGGGATTAGACGAAATGGCATTGGACAATGGCATTGGACGAACTGGTTAATGGACGAAATGGCAGCAATCACAAAATGAAATTGGAATCAAACTCATCATTCTGAAAAGAAAATGTCATGTTAAAGGTATCAAATGTCTAGCTATTACAGTATCATATCAATAATAATTAAATCTGGCAATAAATTAGTTGATAGTTAATGACACAACTTGAAAAATCCAGATTACAAAGTCTGTTTGCAAATCCTCTCTCTTTTTCTCTCGTTAATGTCATAAATAAAAACTTATGGCACATTATTCATGAGATAAACAAATGGAATAGTCCGGTGAAGGCAGTAATTGTCTGGTATGAATCAGTCATTATTAGTCTGTTGGGAATGGGACATTATGGTGCTGCTCGATCCTCAAAATGCTGTCCTTGTTTTAAGATGCATCGATTATGAACTTTAATTTATGAAAGAACGTACCATAGACATGATAGACATGATGTGGCGATCACATCAATCGGTGGTTCAGAACTTTAAAAGTGGTGATTGACGTATTCAAATGGTCGAATGATTATCAGATTACACGATTCAATGATTTTATGTACCACCTTACTCAAACAAAGGAAATTAAGATAAACCATTCCAGACATTAAGGTTACATTGTTAAACTGTTAACCCATAACACAATCGGACAGGAAAATCCAAGTTTTTAGAACGAACGATGTAAAACGTGTTTTGCACTTCTCTACTTATACCTTTAATATCTCAGCGAATAAATAATCGATACCGTTGTAATTTGACTATGTGATAGCCAATAAGTAGACCTAACAGAATATATAAGTTTTAGAGTGATTTATCTTTTACTGTAACTGTACAGCTCTCGACAAAAAGTGTTGCGTTCTTTTTGATACACGCTGTACATATGTACGTCGCTCTCAATGTGTGCACTGAAAAAAGAAACGAAACCACAAACGCTGATTTTTCTATTGTTTTGGTATAAACATACACACTCCATGTTTGATCATTGTTGATACGGATGTTTGTAAAAATCTTGTTGTCATGGTTGTGCTGTCTAATGGGATTTTGTCACAGAAAGTATGACCTTCTATTGGCCTACATCCATATACGATCTTATAATATGACCGTAAAAAAGTACCTTATAAGAGAAGAAGATTTTTTTTATATGGGAAACCGTAAATTGTAACTGTTTATAAATGTCTGATTAAAACAGGAAAATACTTCTTTTCCCCTAAGTAATCTATATTACATTAAGGTTTAAACAATTAATGTAGAGATTTCAAAAGTCTGATGTTTTTACACAAACATTATGACTATTATAGGGTAAGTGTTTTTCTCATCATCATTTAAAAACCGATTTAATAGTTCAGTAAATTTGGTACATCAGTTATAAAAGTCATTTGAATAAATATTATGAATGCGTTAACCAACTCCGCATATAATAATAGTATCTAGTTGTGACAAATGGCTTTTTGACGTTGTTAAAACACTTGAATGACGTATCTGACCGGAGTGACCGATCTTCGTGCTGACAGCTTGGTTCTTCTATATGTCAAGCTGTGAGTTATTATTCGTCTAAGATTGTTACAATTACGCCAATAAATTGATTTTATAACTTAGTTTCTCTGCGATATAACCTTTTTTGATTTCTTCTATGTATTACCCACGAATGTGTTCTCAAGTCATTTGCAGCATTTACAGGCTACTTTCAGCATGTTCAGTGGCGTAGAATTGTTTTGGCATTGGAGAATGATTGGCTGGATGCGCCACAAATTCTCGCTTGCGCGCACAGGGTGTGTCTGATTGGGAGGGGGGGGGGGGGGGGGGGTGGTGCCCCATCAAAAGCTGAAACATTACGCCTATGGCTACTTTATTGTCAGTGTGGGTGAAGGGGTGCCAATACAACTTTAACATTTTCCACGCGACGAGTGGTCGAATTACTTGCAACTTTGAGAACGCAGTATTGATGGGTGACAGCAATGTTCAATATCAACAAAAGCAACGGTCGAAGGGACTGGACTGTCGATACATGCTTGAGGAAACAGCATGACCACAACACTGTCCACTATATGCCTTATTGCATGTATTGCCCTTTATAATGCTTTGGCGCGAGTTTTAAAAGCACGGGTCCTAAACAAAACAGGATGCGCGCGCATACTGCCGGGCAAAGAACAATGGCAACTGCCGGGCAAATGCATGGTATGACGTCACGTCACCTGTCACCCATCTTTACTATGTTGAGGAATAGGAAAGACTCATGCACATGTGACCCCTTTTCAACTCTTTTTGTTTTCATTGGAGAATAGACTCACTCGACCGCTACAGTTATACAGGACCTTAGCTTCCTTAAAACAATGTTTTTAAGAAGATTCTTAAATCTTTGTATTGCAGTTGCGAGGCCGCGCCACCGTGCAAAATATTAGGCCGGAAATCTAGTAAGGGAGCAGTTCCATTTGTACGCGATAAAAATTGCGAGAATGTTCCGGGCCCCGATGAGTTTTTTATCAGGCCCCGATGAGATTTTTATCGCGTACAGTTGCGAGTAGCAAAGGATTATTTATCGAGTAGCGTATTACCGCTTGTTTAAATATAACGAAAGATAAGTGGTCGGTATGTAAATAGAGCTTCGGGTTATTTATTCTAGTTGTAAGGTACAAATTCAGCATTTCATGTCAAAACAAAATCGCACGGTCACAAAATTTCGCACTGTCATAAAATCGCACAGTCCAAAAAGCAGCTCAGTGAACAATGGTCATTTCGTAGGGTTTTAAACAATTTTTTACAAAAAAATTTTTTACCGTTGGAAAATTTAGGGGGTTCGATCGAACCCCTCGAACCCCCCCTGGCTACGGGCCTGCTATTTTATCGCGTATCAACTTGAAAAGCATCGGGTCCAAAACATATCAGGCCCCGATACAGTCGCGATAAATTTATCGCGTACAAATGGAACTGTTCCCTAAGGGTTTATTTTTCGCTAAAACCCCCCACAATCTACCGAAATAATATCACAAATCCCGGCCAAACATTTGAAAATCAGACACATTTTTCCGAAGAGTTTGACTAAAATTGTTCATTACAGCCTAAATAGACAACAATATACAAATCGATCAAAGAAATTCAGAAAGTGGAGTAAAGGCCAATTGTTTTAATAAAATTATACATGTCATTTCAATAGAATGACAATCAAGGATTGAATCCTAGATTCGTATAATTAGCGGTTTTCGGGTTGGGTGGTTCTACTGAGCCTTTTGTAACATGGTTTACTAAGGGGGTGGGGTGGGGGAGGGGGAGAGGGGGGGGGGTTACCCCCTAATTAAATCCAAACCGTGATGCAGTATGCTTATTTTGTTACCATGGTAAAGCTAGAGATCTCTTCTTTCCATACACAACAGAACAAGTACGAATACTCCACGCATCACGTCACAATGGCGTCATAAACTTGACCAGAAAATACTATTGAATTGGAACTTGCATGAGATAAGTAGTAAGCCAACCTGGTCATATGCCGTGAATTGGTGTATCAAATAAGGTGGACTTGTCCGACACATATCAAATGATTGTGATTAGATATCAATTTAATTGACCTATTGCATATTGAATGAAGTAGGGTGTCATTTTGTGGCTAATTATATCCTCTTTTAAATAAAAAAAAATCCCCAGATCATTACGATAAGAAATAAAGGAGTTGGAACGTTAAATGCGCAGGTAGTCGGGGTTGGACTCGGTGGGGAGGTGGGGCTGCTGGTGGGGCTGCTGGTGGGTGGTGGGGGGGGGGGGGGGGGGGGCGGCAGCTTGCTTTAAAGTCTTATATATTGAAAACTATAACTCATAGGCATCTCAAACTCCACAGATATTACAATATTATAATTTGTCACCAAAAATCGAATTAATTATCTGCTTAATTAAGTGCTTATTAGTTTAGTTTTGAAGGTGCATTTAACAGGTTTCTGTGTATTAAAACGTTTTTAAGTAATATTATTCCACATCGGTTATCAGATTAAATGTTGTTTCTGAACTAACTGTAATTGAATGCAACAATTATATTGTATTCTTATTGATAGATTAATTAATTAGTTAATTAATTAATTAAATCAAGATTAAATGATATATTGCAAAAGTTGCGATGGTTACCATGTAATTTTGTATACATGTATGATTAGAAACTTACATGATACAGGGTGCAGTTATAATTCCTGATAGTGTGTATTTGGACTTTTAAATTGCGGCAATATACGACTCTCATTGTATTGGTATCAACAGAATTTTATTTTTCAAAATGTGTGCAAATACAAAATTAGAAAATGATCATAAATCATACAATTGGCCATTTAGTTATATTTTTATTGACACCCTGAATAATATGATAAGATGGTATCCAGCTTGATGTTATGATCTGACATGTATAGATCTGAAATAGTCTATTCCAGCACAGCAATCATGCGGTTAACAACTCCAAAATTAGTTTAGACTTTGAGAGGTTTCTTCTCTTGGAATTGTCCCACTCTACATTTTGATCACCCTTTATATTAAATTGTTGTCAACTAAATTTGCTGCTATAATTGTCTTTCTTCATCAAGGTATCTAACCCAATGGTTCAAGACATAATTGCTGCCGCAAAACTCAAAATAGAATTAATTTTGTCTCTATAAAGCATTATTTTCCATTATTTTATATACATTATTTTGGCCACCCTGTATATTTAATGCAGGACGATTGGTCGATTTACTTTTTTTTAACTGAAATATCCTGCCTTCTTACTACTATACTTGTTTTTAATGTAATACTTTAAAAATAACCTGGGTATATCAAAACTAGTAAACAAATGGGTTTTTCTTAGGTTACACCCTGTATAATGAATGCACACCCTGTATAATATCACTTGATATTTACATATCTGGTATCCTTGTCGTAATAGGTTTCCAAATATCTTTACTCCGTGTAGATCGGATGTATACAATAATGTATATGTTATGTGGATTTGAATCAAAATTAATGATTTTTCTCTCAATTTACAGAGTGTCACCTTTTTTTTACACCAACTTTTGACATAATTATGACCATTAGGCCTAAATGTCTCATGCAAACGGGAATTTTAAACAAAAATGACTTCTTGTACGAAATTGATCATTTTATGAATACGTGTTTCTGTAACATAGTCAATAATGATAATGTTATTTAAAACATCCCACCCCCAATTGTATTATACACTGTAAAAAGAAGCGTTTATAATTCTGATAACACTTAATAAACACTTTAACACGTTTATTTTTGTGTTTTACGTGTAAAGGTATAGGAGGCATTGCATATGATAAACGTTTGCATGAACACTACAACACGTTTATAGAGGTATTTGTTGTATAATTATTAACACCCCAACATGCTTCTTATTGCTGATATAAACATGTTGGTGTGTTAATAAATATTACACAATTACCTCTATAAACGTGTTGTAGTGTTTATGCAAACGTTTATCGTATGCAATGCCTCCTATACCTTTACACATAAAACACAAAAATAAACGTGTTAAAGTGTTTATTAAGTGTTATCAGAATTTTAAACGCTTCTTTTTACAGTGTAGACCCTTGCTACGCTACTGTGTGCACTTCTCTCGAGAACGAATTAATAGATACAATATTAATGGACCTTGTTGGAAATAAGTATTTAAAAGCTGTACGCAGTGGCGGCACCAGGGGTGGCAGGGGAGGGGTGGAAAATTCCACCAGTCATGACCTTTGCCTCCCTCGCCAGTCAGCTAAAGCTCAACCCCATGTTGTTCCCCCCCCCAAACATTCGAAAATTACTTAAAATTAGATAAATTGATCTGAAATGTCTAATTTAAAACAAATTAAGCTAATTTCAGTCAATTTTTACAATAAAACCCAATATTTTGGTCTTGCCCCCAGAGCTCTCAGCAAGGAATTGTAACACGTTTTAGGATTAGTGTTTTGGTTAGGTTAGGATTTAGGGTTGAATAAGGGTTATGGTTAGGGTTTAGGGATAGCGTAACGAATAGGGGTTAGGGTTAGACTTAAAATTAGGGTGTCTCTCACTAGTTTACGAAGAAATTCGCGCACAGAGAGCTAAACTCCCTATTTGTTGCCTGATCTCACTGAACTTAAAACACTTTCCACGCGGCAGGCATCTGCAGATGACGTGACAAAATTTCACAAATGTTTCAAAAATGTCAAAATAATTTAATTTCATTACCAAATTTGGAATCACCATGAGAAATGCATTAAAAATGTACAAACGTTCCTAGTATTGGCTCAGTAATTCTTGAGATAGGCTTTGAAAGTTGGGAAAGGTTTCTGACAAATCTGTTTTGAAATGGTAAAACTAGCCGCGTGTAAAGTGCAGAAAGATTGCCTGTCATGTCTGTCTGGAAACGCGCAAGAGCTCCCTCTATAATTTGAGATAACTTTGCTGTGCGTTGAATTAACAGTGGCACAGAAAATCCTGCAGTCAGAGAGAAAACGTATACACTATTAAGACATTCTGCAAAGTTAGATTTTAAATTTGCTGTTTGATTACAACAGATTATTGGATGAGGCATCAGTTACAAATAGTAAAAAGTACGGTGGCCCTGAAGGGTCATGACGAGTTAACCAGATGATGACATGACGAGATAAATGACGAGATAATTGCGAGATAATTTACAGATGACGTGATAATTGACGAGATAATTGCGAGATAATTTACAGATGACGTGATAATTGACGAGATGACGAGATAAATTACAGATGACGTGATAATTGACGAGATAATTGCGAGATAATTTACAGATGACGTGATAATTGACGAGATAATTGCGAGATAATTTACAGATGACGTGATAATTGTCGAGATGACGAGATAATTTACAGATGACGTGATAATTGACTACATAATTGCGAGATAATTTACAGATGACGTGATAATTGACTACATAATTGCGAGATAATTTACAGATGACGTGATAATTGACTACATAATTGCGAGATAATTTACAGATGATGTGATAATTGACTACATAATTGCGAGATAATTTACAGATGACGTGATAATTGTCGAGATGACGAGATAATTTACAGATGACGTGATAATTGACTACATAATTGCGAGATAATTTACAGATGACGTGATAATTGACTACATAATTGCGAGATAATTTACAGATGACGTGATAATTGACGAGATAATTGCGAGATAATTTACAGATGACGTGATAATTGTCGAGATGACGAGATAATTTACAGATGACGTGATAATTGACTACATAATTGCGAGATAATTTACAGATGACGTGATAATTGACTACATAATTGCGAGATAATTTACAGATGACGTGATAATTGACTACATAATTGCGAGATAATTTACAGATGACGTGATAATTGTCGAGATGACGAGATAATTTACAGATGACGTGATAATTGACTACATAATTGCGAGATAATTTACAGATGACGTGATAATTGACTACATAATTGCGAGATAATTTACAGATGACGTGATAATTGACTACATAATTGCGAGATAATTTACAGATGACGTGATAATTGTCGAGATGACGAGATAATTTACAGATGACGTGATAATTGACTACATAATTGCGAGATAATTTACAGATGACGTGATAATTGACTACATAATTGCGAGATAATTTACAGATGACGTGATAATTGACTACATAATTGCGAGATAATTTACAGATGACGTGATAATTGTCGAGATGACGAGATAATTTACAGATGACGTGATAATTGACTACATAATTGCGAGATAATTTACAGATGACGTGATAATTGACTACATAATTGCGAGATAATTTACAGATGACGTGATAATTGACTACATAATTGCGAGATAATTTACAGATGACGTGATAATTGACTACATAATTGCGAGATAATTTACAGATGACGTGATAATTGACGAGATAATTGCGAGATAATTTACAGATGACGTGATAATTGTCGAGATGACGAGATAATTTACAGATGACGTGATAATTGACTACATAATTGCGAGATAATTTACAGATGACGTGATAATTGACTACATAATTGCGAGATAATTTACAGATGACGTGATAATTGACTACATAATTGCGAGATAATTTACAGATGACGTGATAATTGTCGAGATGACGAGATAATTTACAGATGACGTGATAATTGACTACATAATTGCGAGATAATTTACAGATAACAGTTTTGCCAATACCACGATTTCGTCGCCCAATTGGGCTACTTTTGATTTTGACTAGTGTGCCGCGTGTTGAAAAGCTGTGGTGTGGTTTGCTAAAAATTGGGCTACCTTCAACTCGGAGTTATTTCGGGCGGTTCCTAACAGAGTAAATTGCTTCCTTCATTCGATGCCAAGTCTATCAGAATAAGTTGCTATCTATGCTATCTTCAGTAGATAGCAAGTAATCACAGTGAGTTGCTTTATTCAGTAGATAGCAAGTCTATCAGAGTAAGCTGCTATCTCAGTAGACACCAAGTATATCAGAGTAAGTTGCTATCTTCAGTACATTAAATAGCAAGTCTATCAGATTAAGTTGCTATCTTCAGTAGATAGCAAGTTTATCAGAGTAAATTGCTTTCTTCAGTAGATAGCAAGTGTATCAGAGTAAATTGCTATCTTCAGTAGATAGCAAGTATTATATATCAGAATAAGTTGCTATCTATGCTATCTTCAGTAGATAGCAAGTATATCAGAGTAAGTTGCTATCTTCAGTAGATAGCAAATATATCAGAGTAAATTGTTATCTTCAGTGATAGCAACTTACTCTGATAGACTTGCTATCACTGAAGATAGCAATTTACTCTGATAGATTTGCAATCAACTGAAGATAGCAACTTACTCTAGACTTGGTGTCTACTGAAGATAGCAACTTACTCTGATAGACGTGTTATCACTAAAGATAGCAATTTACTCTGATAGATTTGCTATCTACTGAAGATAGCAACTTACTCTAATAGACTTGGTGTCTACTGAAGATAGCAACTTACTCTGATAGACTTGCTATCACTGAAAATAGCAATTTACTTTGATAGATTTGCTATCTACTGAAGATAGCAACTTACTCTATTATATAGCAATGGGTAATTAATTAAACCTGAGACTAATTAGTCTCAGATTAAACATGATGATGGCGAATTATTGAAATACTTTTAAAGCAATATTGGTAGGCTTCGGTACATACTATAATAAACCTGCTTTTATCAGGATGTTCACAATCTTATCGAAATGTCTTTGATAAACATTTGAAATTGACCTTGAAGTATTAATTCATAGGAATGATAAACAACATTCTTTATTATTCGAAGAATCGAATATAATTCCAGTTCTGTAAAGATTTTACGGAATAAAACTGTAATATCTTTCTTTACGATAATTTGATTAAATCTCAGTTACCGCCCGACATAGTTTTTGCCGCGTGGCGCCTATTCTTCAAATTAATCTAATTTATTGAATAAATGTTTTGTTGTTAGATGCTTCATATTTTATACTTTCCCGTTTGAATTTCTAAATTTAAGCAGACTACAATTGGTATTTTAAATATATTTTATTTAGTCCGAAAGCAGGTACACTTGATACCCTCCAACTTTTTGTAGTGCAAAATGATGTGTTTCAGGCGCGCTAAATTGTCTTCGAATATGTTAACGTAAATATTTGAATTTAACACTTTCTACATGGTTGTAACTATAGTTTTACCATTTACAAAACATTTTTCAAAAACATTTCCCAATTATTCAAAGTCTTATCTAAAAAATGACAGAACCAATACTACTAGGCATGTTAAATTATAGCATTTACTAATCTCATAAGGTGACTATTGGGTCAAATATAAATTGCCAACACTTGGGGGATGTCAATGTTATTACATTGTTAAAATAATTCAAATTATAGTCGTGCGAAGATCTTAAACATGCCGAAAATAGTAATTATTTCGTAAACATTTTGAACTTTGACCTCTACTTTTACACAGACGATGACATGGTTACAATTTCGTTTTATATCCTAAACTCAACTAGGCCTATGTGTATATGGCAATATGGTCTGGCAAAGTTTCAGACGACAACAAATAACCAACCTAAAGCCGTTTAACACTTTCCACGTGGCAAGCATCTGTAGACGACATTCCAAAACTTTACAAAATGTTTCAAAAATGTTGAATTAAATTACCATTTTTGCATCACCAAGAGAAATGCATGGAAATAAGTACAAACATGCCTGGTATTGGTTCTGTAATCCTTGAGATAGACATGGAAAGTTGGGAAAGGTTTCTGAAAAATCTGTTTTATACAATAAAACCAATAGCCGCGTGGAAAATGTTAATATTATGTCAAATTTAAAATAGCCAACACTTTGAGGATGCGATTCAGATTCACAGTATTACCTTTGTTAAAAACAAGTCTATTATGGTTTATGGGCGAGCAGAGTTCATCCGGGAGTTCATCAACTTGCCACAACATAGTAATTATTTAGTAAAAAATACAGCTTTAAACATTATTAGTTAATTTATTCATTTTATTTACCTTTCGAACATACATCTTACAAGGAATGATGAACAATAAATTATTAAAAATAATGTAACATTAACAATTTGGAGAAATTATTCTGGTATGAATAATTATAGAAACAACAGGGGAACTATTCTGCTAATTAATAAAACAGTAATTACCGTCCCTACATGTATACAATCATGTACATGCAAGTTGGGGTTTATGACCTCTCCACAACAATAGCTAGTGTCTGACGCGTGCTCTGTTTCGACGCCACGCCTTACTCTGTTAGGAACAGCCCGGACTCAGGGTTGAGAGTAGCCCAATTTTTAGCAAACCACAGCACACTTTTTCAACACGCGGCACACAAGTCAAATTCAGAGGGAGCCCAATTGGGCGACGAAATAGTGGTATTGGCAAAACTGTTATCTGTAAATTATCTCGCAATTATGTAGTCAATTATCACGTCATCTGTAAATTATCTCGCAATTATGTAGTCAATTATCACGTCATCTGTAAATTATCTCGTCATCTCGACAATTATCACGTCATCTGTAAATTATCTCGCAATTATGTAGTCAATTATCACGTCATCTGTAAATTATCTCGCAATTATGTAGTCAATTATCACGTCATCTGTAAATTATCTCGCAATTATGTAGTCAATTATCACGTCATCTGTAAATTAT
The DNA here is from genome assembly GCA_035610835.1 of Ophiura sarsii. Classification (NCBI taxonomy): domain Eukaryota; kingdom Metazoa; phylum Echinodermata; class Ophiuroidea; order Amphilepidida; family Ophiuridae; genus Ophiura; species Ophiura sarsii. The sequence continues at coordinate 30,604,823 of CM069444.1, read as the reverse complement.
CTCGCAATTATGTAGTCAATTATCACGTCATCTGTAAATTATCTCGTCATCTCGACAATTATCACGTCATCTGTA